>DXKC01004908.1:0-11071 GCA_031170775.1 Cymbopogon citratus
TTGTCATGTTTTTAGTCCTCATAAAATGTGATGCGTCCTATATATCGTTCAATCTGTAGACCAAGTTAAGATAACACTGTAACTTGTCATAACTGGAGGCACATCGGATGAGGAATTTTGGCCTCAAATTTAGTTTTGAGCAATTTCTTGGCTCTGGGTGTTCCAGATCGAGACATCAACCATTTGAATACTTAGTGCAACTCACTATACCTACATTTTTTGATAGGCTCAATCCGGATACAACAACTGACACAAAAAATATTTTAGATACAAAATTGTTAATCATGTACCTGGTGTTCATCTGTGCATGTGTGATCTTGTTTGGATGGTAGTGTGGCTGCTGTTGATCTTCTCATGATTGTATGATGGTTATTATCTTGCTGATGCTTGATGCCAAAAGCTTTCCTGATGTTTGTGTGATTGTTGGAAGAATGATATCTGAACTGCATCCTGCAAAGAGCTCATGTGTTCATTTGTGATAGATGAGTATTTATGCAAGTGGGCAGGCCTGTGAACCCACATGTATGTTGCTTGCGGCAACCCAGAAAATTAAGCATATATGCGGGTTCCTGGGCCAACCCACTTGCATCCCTAAAATGATTCGTATAACCATGTCTATGAGTAAATTGAACTATGGAGAGGTCATGCAAGTACAAACCTGTATACTCCAAGGCCAAGTTTCTTATCCATGCTGAGAATATAAGCTGTTAGAAACTTAGAATGACTATAAACTGGAATTCTGTTTCTTAATCATGTGACTTTAAAGTATCAGGTGATGACATTAATTTGTTGGATATGAAAACCTCACAGTAGCTGTCAGATAAATCTGGAAAGATATGGTTAATTCTTTCATTAAATGAAGCAGAACAACTGAAGGTTATTATTAGATGGTAAGGTAAACCAGATAGTTGGCAATGGAATAGACCTTGTCCTGACAATGTCAATAGTACAACCGAAGGTACTGACAATGTCAATAGAACAACTGAAGATGGTCAGGTTAAACATTCCGTGTTCCAGCTTACTTTCAGTTTACTCAAGTAAACTAGAATGCTTAGTCATACAATAACAGAGTATAGGTTGTACTTGTACATGCAGCTGTAGAACATAAGTAAGTGTGGTGCGTGTGTGTGTGTGTGTGTGTGTGTGTGTGTGTGTGTGTTGTTCGTGGTCAGGTGTCTGAATTCCTCTCACCACTGTAAATGATGAGACTCCCTAGAACTAGCATCACAAATTGTTGTTCGTGGTCAGGTGTCTGTTATGAAAAAAGGAGTAGGGCCTCATGAGAAAGCAGTGCCTCATTTGATAAAAAATTTGGTAGGCATGGCAAAGGCATCTATTAAAAGATAATATTGTATTTCCTGATAGAAAAACGCATCTAGACTGCTTAGTCATACAATAACAGAGTATAGGTTGTACTTGTACATGCAGCTGTAGGTGCTAGTTGCAAATATAGCCACCAATTGACTTTTACTGGCAATGATAGATGGTGTATACATAGCACATAGCAGTTACCCATCATGATAGTAGTAGAATGGAGAAAGGATCGCTATACTTTGCTAGGAGTGTAAACCACTGCTACAACTTACCATATTCAAGTGAAACTCTTGACTGTACACTTGGAAGATAGTGTTTATCTGACATCATCGTACTCTCTCTGCTCCAAATATAGGTCATCTTAGTTTTGTTCTAAGTTGAACTTCTCTAACTGTGATCAAGTTTATAGAAAAATGCACCAACATCTAAAACATCAAATTATTTCATTACATCCACCATGAAATATGTCTTGATATTGCTTTTTATTTAGTATTGTATATGCTAATATATTTTTGTATAAACTTGACCAAAGTTAGAGAAGTTTGACTTAGGACGAAACTAACATTTGGAATGGAGGGTGTATATATAACAACTAGACCAGAAGATAGGAGGAAGATGCTCAGTAATCAGCATACGGAAACTAGATTAGAAATTGTTGTCCCAGAATAACTGCTATTTTGCATGTTTCCCACATACAGCATCACAAATTTGGTTTCAGACTTGCAGGAAGCAGCTATTGTTGTTCGTGGTCAGGTGTCTGAATTCCTCTCACCACTGTAAATGATGAGACTCCCTAGAACTAGCATCACAAATTGTTGTTCGTGGTCAGGTGTCTGTTATGAAAAAAGGAGTAGGGCCTCATGAGAAAGCAGTGCCTCATTTGATAAAAAATTTGGTAGGCATGGCAAGGACATCTATTAAAAGATAATATTGTATTTCCTGATAGAAAAACGCATTCCTTGCTGGATTTATTTTCCTTGGTTTTGCTTCTTTGTAGGATAAAATGTTCAGCATCAAGAAACACTTAGTTCCCAAAATACTGGCTTGCTTGATGTTATTTATAAACCTAGTTCATGAGCAGCGACCTGAGCCATGACTTCCTAGTTTTACACACAGTTCTGGAAACTTGTGGCTGAAACAGAAATCAGGTAGAAATAGGTTGCTTCAGTTTGTGATGTTTGTCAGCAAATTATATTTTAGGATCTTAGATCTATTGAGGAACAGTCAATCTAGACAGTTTCTTCAGTTTCATGAACGAAGTTTATGTAGTCTCAACAGTCAGCTTCTTGTAAGTTTTATCATATGGTTTCCTATCACTATGCCCATTGTGACACTCAAGATTCTTGCTTAATTAATAAGTGCATGTACTATGTAATTAATTTTGTTTTTCTTTCGACAGGTTGGCAAGAGAAGCTGTCAAGTTTGCAGGATAGAGCACGGATCTTCTTTGCCGTTCTGTTCTGGATGTCATTGTTTTTCTGGGGAAGTGCTTGGGATGGAAGTAACAACTCTGGAGGCAAGAAACGCCAACGATTTCGAAAGAAGTCAAAGTGAAGATGCTCTAGGATTGACATTATTTTCGCAGGGGTATAGCTTTCTATGTTCAAGAACTTGTGAACATACTTGTCAAAAGAAAGAAAAAGAAAAAAGTACTTGTGAACATACAATGGTGCATAGTGAAGGTGTAGGCATAGAAAGTTGTCGTGTACATAGTTGTATTTCAGCAGTCGGTACCCTGAATTTCCTTGTCCTGCTGTATATATTGCCAATCATAGATACAGAGACATGGGTGACATCATAATGGACTAAAGGAGACATTTATGTCTGTTCCTTGATATTAGTAGTATTATTCTGGAAACAGAATTGTATGTCATACAAATCTTGAAGCTTGCGGTAACTTTTGGTAGGCAAGCGGGCAAGTCAGATTTCCATATCCCAATTCTTTTTCATAAATGTATATAGTCCTGACCTTCAATAAATATATGGACTCAGAAGGGCTCGTTTTGCAGATCTTAACTGGGGGCTCTGGCTTCACCTGCACTGAGCCTTGGAGCTCTTTTTCTCTATCTTCTCCTGGCAATAGCAATTGGCAAAGGCTACTTTTCTTAGTTCACCCAGTGAAGCACATCGAACGATGTCCTATAATTTATCCTTAACAATTTGGCACTCCTCCCAATGGCCCCCTGTTGTTCATATTTAGTTGTTTTTATACACTTTGATGCAGGTTTACACAATGCTCAAAGCAATAGCGCTATTGTAGCATGTCACATTTGATCATACGAAACAATGCGGACGTAAACATCAGCTTACTTTCATGAAACTCTACGAAATGAACATGTGGGTTCACTAGTAAACTAATATATAAAATAGTCTTAGTTTTTGTCTCTCACGTCCACATCAACTAATTTATAAAATAGTCTTAGTTTTTGTCTCTCACGTCCATGTCAGCCAGCTACGTGACCATCACGGACGCCCTAGGATCTAATGCAGGTTAAAGCTAATAAAAGATGAGAAGCAACAATTAGATTTCAAGTGAATGGATGAAGAGCCGCCCATTACTAATAAAAAGCATCGGTTCTCTAAAGGAAAACTACTCGTCTGTCCTGAATTGTAGTTTGTCTGACGTTTTCAACTTAAATTTTACCGATTGTTTTATTTAAAAAATTATGCAAAATATTACTTCTTTTGTTACGGTATGCTTTATTAATATAAGTTCCATAAGAATGACTTAAAGTAGACTATATTTGAATAACTTTTTTAAATAAGATGAGTGATTAAATTTAGGGTTGAAAAAGTCAAATGAACTTTAATTTAAAACAGAGGGAGGAAAACCCAAGATTGGTGCAGACTGCAGAGGATCATCACGACGGTATTAGGCTGAGGCGAGACCATTGCCAACAATGACATTCGCGTTCATTTCGCAGGCACGTGCCATCTGACATCATGGGTCCACGTGCCAGCCGCCCATGAGAGAGAACCCTCCCGTACCTGGCACCTCCGGGCTCCGGCGGGTCCGCATCCGCAACGGTAACGGCCGCCACCTCACCTCCCACATAACGCAAAACACCCCGCCGCCGCCCGGGCCCCCGCCAACGAACCAACACAGGCGGCGGCGCCACCCACACCCACCGCCGCCTCACGCACTTCGCCTTCTGCCCCCAGCTCAGCTCCTCTCTCCCCATCCCGCCGTGCCTCTCGCCTCTCGGCCACTGCCGATTCATATACCCCCACCGCGCCATGCGTTCCCCACCGCTACCGCCACAGCCACTCCACGCGCCCCGAACCAATGGCGGCCGCCGCCACATCCGAGGACACCGACCCGCCGCCTCCACCTCCGCCGGTGCAGCTCCCGCCTCCTCGCCGCCCGCACAAGCAGCTCCAGCCGCGGGGGTACTGCTCGACTCTGATCTCGCGCTGCCTGCACGGCCGTGGCGGGGCTTGAGCTGAGCTGATGTGCGTTGCGTGCAGGTACCAGGTGGAGGTGTTCGCCGCGGCGCTGCGCGGGAACACCATCGCGGTGCTAGATACCGGCACCGGGAAGACCATGGTGGCCATCATGCTCGCGCGGGAGCACGTCCTCCGCGCGCGCGCTGCGGCGGCGGAGGCGCCGCGCCGGATCGTGGTGTTCCTCGCGCCCACCGTGCACCTCGTCCACCAGGTGCGCGTCTCCGTTTTGTCTATGTCTTCTCCACGCGGGAATGCGGTGGGTGGAGGCTGTGTTTTTGACTGGGGGAAGCGGTGTTTGTGCTGTAGCAATTCGAGGTGATTCGGGAGTACACAGATCTCGACGCGGTGGAGTGCCATGGGGCATCGGGGGTTGGCAACTGGAACGCCAAGCGCTGGAAGGAAGCAATTGGGACTAAGGAGGTAAGTGCCAGGGTTCACCGAAGCCCTGTCCTATGGTTGACACAGTAATTGAGCAATTGTGATGCACTGTGAGATTTGCGGACTACGGTGCCTACCAGCTGCTTGATTAATGGCCTGGAACAGCAAGCGTCCTGTAGTGTTGACAGTACTGCTTTTTGTTACTGGTGGTCGTCCTGAGTCAAATGTAGATTGAGGTTATTTTCTCCATAAATGCAGCACTTCTTGACTAAAATTATTCTTCAATCCTGGCTGAAAACTCATATACAGTACATATGAAATATTCTCCATGTTTCCGTTGCTACATGGATACTGTCTACATTCGCTAGATCTCATAATCCTTGTAATTATGCCACTGTGATAAACTTATCTAAACTTACATGGCTTTTTAATGCATTTTCTTCTCTTGGATTTCATAGTCATTTATATGATTGTTCACTTTTCAGTTCAAATTCAAAGTATTATCTCTGATTCAAAATATGTATTACTTGAGCAATGACTCTTTCCATTTTTTTTTCTCTCAGATTGTTGTTATGACACCACAGATATTATTGGACGCTCTCAGACATGCTTTTCTAACAATGCGAATGATGAGCTTGCTAATATTTGATGAATGCCATCGTGCTTGTGGAAATCATCCATACTCACAAATAATGAAGGTAACACGATTTGAAGATCCTTTGTTTGGTTTGACTTGTATTTTTTTAGCTAGGCTTTGTTCCATACTCTCTTGCAATTTTTGTATAGGCCTTTGGATCACATTTTCTAAATAAGTGTCATGCAAAAGTTCTAATGTCTCTAACCCGGCTTGTGTTTAAAGGAGTTTTACATTGATTCTGAGTGGAGGCCAGCTATATTTGGAATGACAGCATCTCCAGTTTCTAAAAAGGGTATGAGTTTCTGTGTATGACAGTCATGTGTTATTACTCTTTTGTGAATCGTTTTAGCAATTATTATTTATTGTTATTCTAATTATCATGTTGTATGACTGTAATAGCCTTCCTTTTTTTGTCACGCTGCATGAAAAACACTTTTTGATAAATTTTATGGTACATTGATACTCCATTTTGGTGTATAACATTTTTTTCTGATATCGACCCATGTTGTTTTGTGCAATAACAACAACAACAACAACTAAGCCTTTAGTCCCAAGCAAGTTGGGGTAGGCTAGAGTTGAAACCCAACATGAGCCCCTAATCACGGTTCAGGCACGTCAATAGCTGTTTTCCAAGCACTCCTATCGAAACAAAGGTCTCTAGGTATATCCCAATCCTTCAAATCCCTTTTAATCGCTTCCTCCCATGTCAACTTCGGTCTTCCTCTACCTCTTTTGACATTGGTATCTCGGCTTAGAACTCCGCAACGCACTGGTGCTTCCGATTGTCGTCTTTGGACATGACCAAAACCACCTCAACCGATGTTGGACAAGCTTTTCTTCAATTGATGCTACTCCTAGACGGTCTCGTATCTCATCGTTCCGAACTCGATCTATCCTTGTGTGTCCACAAATCCAACGCAACATACGTATTTCCACTACACTCAATTGTTGGACATGCCGTCTTTTTGTAGGCCAACATTCTGCACCATACAACATAGTGGGCCTAATTGCCGTTCTATAAAACTTGCCTTTCAGCTTCTGTGGTACCCTCTTGTCACATAGAATGCCAGAAGCCTGGCGCCACTTCATCCACCCTGCTTTAATCATATGGCAAACGTCTGCATCCACATCTCCATCCTTCTGCAACATCGATCCTAGGTAACGGAAAGTAACCATAAGCCCCACAGAAAGTTAGATTAGGCATCAATGCAACAGAGATCAAAATGTGTTCTTTGCCCATAAAATAATGTGCAAAATGGCCCAAAAATTATCTGTACGACAAAAAAAGCATGGCATAAATTGGAAGCTATCAGAAACAAAAAGTAATTGGATCCCTGTCACCGTAGAAAAGATCTTCAAATTAAAAACAATAAAGCATAAGTGAGTTGAAATGACCTATAAGTAAAATTACAATTCTTTATTAGTAGATGAGCGATACTAAGTATGGCTTGTACTGCTACAAAGATGACATCTTAAATAAATAAGAAAACAAAGGGTGTGGGTAGTAGACAGCTAGTGATGCCAGTTCTTATCCTTATTCAGGGAAGCGATTTCAGCTAGCATTTGTATCTGGTAGTTCATTCCTAAATCTTTGTCAACCAAAAAAAGAAGGCAAGACAGGATCATTGAAGTGTATACAAAATGGACATAGATCACCAATATTTAAATATTTGATAGAAATTAGTAATTGGTCAAGGACTTGAGGCTGCATAAAAGCCTACTCATTCAGAAACTTATTTTAAATATACAGGCAGCAGAAATTGTCATTTCATAATCTAGCAAAGTAACACTTTCCAAACCCATTTGTGCTAAAAACATAGGCTGATGTAACCTACAGGTATAATGTAGAGTAAAATGTCCTTATTAGCATGCATGAATTTGAGAGCACTATTCTGCTTCAGAAAAGCGGTAGGTCTGAACTTTAAAGTTGAGAAAGTAACGGCTAACTAATGCAGTGTTGTGGCAGTAGAAGAGGTCTCAGCCAATACTAGTGGCTGAGGAGAGAGTTCGGTTTAGAAGAGAATAAGCATGCAACCAACAGTGGCTAAGGTGCCTTTGTTTAGAAAGTCAATAAACCGAAGGGTTTTAAGGATCAGCTTTGTTTAGTGTGCGGCAGCACTTTGGTTTAGAAAAGCATGCAGTGCCTAGGAGGCTTAGCTAATTTAGGCAGCATGCAGAATGTACCGTGCTCATGTCCTATAAGAGCACTAGTGAATGCAAGAAGAGGCATCGAAGAAGAATAGAACCTCCCGTGTGGGTGGGGTTCCTCTTCGACGGTGGCTGCGCGCGCTTCAGCCGCTGCCGTCGGCGATTCCCCCACCGCACCATTGCCTCGCTATCCACTCCGCTCTAATTCCCAGTCTCAGCACCTTCTTTGTTCTCCCCTGCGCACTCCACGGCGGCAACGCCATATCAATTTGGTACCGGAGCCAATCCCGAGTGCATCGACAACCATGTCCGGCACTCCGTTCGATCCTATGGCCTTTGAGGCGAGGCTGGATGCGAAGCTCGACCGCATCCTCGCACTACTGGACATCATCAATGGCAATACACCTGCTGCTTCACCTTCATCAACAATGGACCTCATGGTGGAGGACCCTGTGCTGCAGCAGGGGGCAGTGGTTGTCGATTCCGCTGCCGTTGTTGCACCATTGTCCTCAACAATGTCGCCAGCAGCATCACCGACAGCCGCATTGGTGCCTGTGCAGTTCCACACTGCTACACCACTTGCTGCATCAGCGCCGTCACCAACGAGGATGGTGCCAGCTATGCCGTTGCTCTCCTCCTCTGCAGCCATGGTCGCCTTCATCCACCCCCTTCTCTCCGTGAAGGCTTTGAAGGGTGACATTGCCATGAACGGTGCTAGTCAGGCCATTACGGACAGCAACCAGGTGGCTGCTCCGGCGGGCGGCGCTGTCCAACGCTTGACACCACTAGCGAAGGCCCAAGAGGCCATGACTTCAGCATTGTCCCTGCCACTACCATCCGCAATACCAATCCCTTTTCATCTGCCAGCGGTTCAGCCCTCACAAGCAGGGCCGTGGCTGCCTCCAGTGCAGTCCTGTTCTGCTGAACCCATAGCAAGGGTGCCTGCTGTTGGAGGGCACCACCAACTCCATATGCGGGCACTCCATGGATTCGATCCGGGTGGATTAGATTCCACAAGTTCAATCGCTCTAGAAATTGCCACAGCTCGAGGACAAGCTGTCTTGGAGGGGTGGAGTAATGTTATGGCAGTAGAAGAGGTCTCAGCCAATACTAGTGGCTGAGCCGAGAGTTTGGTTTAGAAGAGAATAAGCATGCAACCAGTAGTGGCTAAGGTGCCTTTGTTTAGAAAGTCAATAAACCGAAGGGTTTTAAGGATCAGCTTTGTTTAGTGTGCGACAGCACTTTGGTTTAGAAAAGCATGCAGTGCCTAGGAGGCTTAGCTAATTTAGGCAGCATGCAGAATGTATCGTGCTCATGTTCTATAAGAGCACTAGTGAATGCAAGAAGAGGCATTGAAGAAGAATAGAACCTCCCGTGAGGGTGGGGTTCTTCTTCGATGGTGGCTGCGCGTGCTTCAGCCACTGCCGCCGGCGATTCCCCCACCACATCATTGCCTCGCTATCCACTCCACTCTAATTCCCAATCTCAGCACCTCCTTTGTTCTCCCCTGCGCACTCCACGGCGGCAACATCGTATCATGCAGTGGCACAAACAGTAACAGTTCATGTTTTTTCTTTAAAAAATATAATTTCAAGTGCACAAGAAGTGCTGGGATGATGTCGAATTACTGGATATTCCTAAGCACCTAAACCTCATCAAGTTTATATGCTACTGCATAGCGGATTCAGAAACATGTAAGCAAAGGTTGCTGGTCTACAAGTTTATGCACTTGTTGAACTAAGAGCATCTGCCCCTTTTTGGATTTTGAAGCTCTGGATCACGGCTTTCCTACATGAATGAGTAGCAGAAGTGCTGTCCCTTGAATACATTGCTCATTTACAACTGTAGGAATACAGCCTAAACCAAATTGAGTTTAGAACTATGAAACAATGCACTATGAAATTACCTTGTCACTGTTACTGCTGCTCACCTAATGTCAATGCTGAACAGGAGGTGGAGCATGAGACACAGAAGAGGGGAATCTGCACAAAAAGAATGCTACTACTCAATTCAAAGTGGATAGAACACAGAACGAAATCAAAATTAACTTGTAATCCACTGAATGTAATCAAAACGAACTTGTAACGTCACTCCGGTACGGCTGAGCTGCAAACAAGCTCCAATTGTAGCAGGTCATGACGGTGTAGGGCAGGGGTAGGGCTGTGGCGTCCGCGGGGAAGGGGTAGGGAGGCCGTTGGCGGGCTTCACCAGCGGGCGGCGTGGATGACCTCCAGTGAGGGAAGCACGAGCAGGCCGGAACACCTTCAGACAAAAAACCAAAAGAAAACTCTTTCCTACAAAAAACTCCTAAAAAATGGGCCACTTCATTGGCTGTTCGATGACATTTGGATACTTTGAACTGCTCAAAATGCCATAGTGTTCTTTTTGTTTCTTCAATGATGTAACAATTGCCAAACCGGTCTACATTGTTATCAGTGAGAGCTTGGATAACATTTAGACAATCTGACTCCAGATAGATAGGCCCTGGAGATGAGTGGAGGGCTCTTCGAATGCCAGATAAGGCAGCTAAGCATTCTGCTTCTTCGGCAGATCCACACAAGTTATCATAGGACCAACCTGAGAAGACCACATCTCCCTTATGATTTCTGGCCACGAAGCCCAAACCTGCTTGTCTTTTGGTCTGATCAAAACTAGCATCTACATTTACTTTTACCCATCCTGGAGGAGGTGGCACCCAAGGGTATTTCTTATCACAAGCAAGAGAGTTTTCAGTAGAGATTACAGGTATTTCAGATATATAGGGTGATTTACCTTTAGCTGAAAAGAGGTGCCAATTGTAACACTTGGGTTCAGGGAGAGCAGGTAATTTTCTAGGAAACTCACCGAGACATAAATAGTGGCGTCACCTTTCCCAAAAACAATATCATTTCTATGATGCCAGACATCCCTCCAGAAACGAAGCATTAATTTTGTCCTTATATCTTTGTTAACACTATTTAGCAAGATCAATAGCCAGTCTGGTCCTGTGTAGCTGAAAAATGACTTAACAGGAAGGTTCCAAGACTGACGAAGGGCAGATCTTAGAACAGTTGCTTTGGTACAGCGAACCAGGTTCAGCTCCACAGATTGAGCAGATTGCATCATGAGTTAGATGGTGTTTCAGTCTATTGGTTTGGACTCCCAAGG
>DXKC01004921.1:0-10068 GCA_031170775.1 Cymbopogon citratus
ACAGTGTGTTTTTTGCCTATGCTTGGAGGAAGAGAGTGACAGGCATCGGGGTGCCAGTGCGGTCCACACACATACAAGCATCATTACCACATTGTGGGTACTGAAGAGTTGCATGCATCGGTGCCTGATGGCAGGTCTATAATTGTTTTCAGCATCGCCACACTGTGGACAGTCTAAGAGCCAACACAAGCGTTGGGGAGAGATGACTGCTTAAGCAGCAGAGAAAGGGGAAAAGCTGCTACAGCTCCTCATAAAAAAAATTATGACAAAAGGCGTATGCACAGCCCGCGTTGGAGATTGCACAAGCACAGCTCTATCAATTCATTGCATGCGTCTACTGACCAATTTATCTGGGGCATACGATGGTGTTTGCCAACGATGGGCGTGCCCTGACCCTGAGGAACGGGATGGCGCAATTTTGAAATCGTTAGCAGATGTCTGTGGATCTTACCTGAGCTCACCTTTCATTCTCTCCGGTAATCTTCACTTCGGAGACTGGCATGCAATCTGCATGATTTTATCACCTGGGTTAATCTGTAGTTTTAGAGGCATTCAGATGCCCACCTCCAAAAATATTTTTTTAAAAAAAAATACAGGCCCACCAACAGAGCCTGTTCAATGGGCCTGTGCCGTGTAATGGGGTGTGTGTGACTGACAGATACTACATCTATATCCAGATTCGGCTCAAAAAAAAAATCTATATCCAGATGAGAGTTATAAAAAAAATAATAAATAAATAAAACACGCCACGCCTCCTCACATGGCACGGTGTAAAAAAATAAAACCGATGGTACAATAAAAGCCAGCTGCTTAGTCATCACGCCAAGGAGACTTCAATCTATCAACATTGCTCAAATGGAACAGAATACAAAGGGAAACAGGGGCTACAAAATCTGGCCAGGCGCACTTCCGCCTTGTGCCCTAGGGAAATGATCATGATGCCAAAATCTTTCACTCATCCTCTCACCTACGGATATTCCTCTCAGCTAGAATCGATTTTGTTTTCTCCAGAACACCAAAGAAGATTGCCCCGCCAATGCCAATCCATAGCACCCTTGGCTCAATACCCTGCACCGTGCAGCCACAAAGATATCAATCATTATATATTAAAAAAAAAGATATCAATCAAATTGCGCGTACCAGGAGCCAGCATTCGCATGTGCCTATTATACTTGTGGTCCAGCTATTCTATTATATTAATTTATAGAGATAGAAGACATAAACAAGCAAAGATATTTCAAATGTGGACCACACAGAATTTGAAATGTGACGTGATGTAAATGCCTGTTATTTCTAATCATCAATGTGAACTCAGTGCAAGTTCTTGTTACTGTGTCTACTGCAAATGCAAAAATTTTTACCTTCAAAAATGCGCCAGCGCCTTCCTCTCGCATGATTGTCTGAGCACAATCGATGAATCCTCTATATTGGTTTGCTTGTCCCTGGAATCAGAGGAAACTACAAAATAAGCAGTGATCCGTAACAAGTGCCTTCAGGTCAAAAGAGTTCATGCAGTCGCAAGATCCACCTGAATCATTAGTCTTGTCTTCATGACATCAAGGGGTGTTGTTAAAGCACCAGTAATGGCACCTAACAATACAAAGTGGGCACTTAAGTACCATACTAAATATGCCAAAACAAGAGTATCATAAACTAAGGGCCAGTTTGGTTGCTCAGGAATGCATCATGAATTGTTCCAACTGCTCAAAGCCTATATAAATTAGACAGGCAATCTAGGTTGGAATCTTTCCAGGGAATGATTTGCTACTAACCGAACAAGCCCTAACGATAAAGCAAGTGGAATCAGTTACTGATGCAATCTTTTTTTTTAAAAAAAATGTTACTTATGTATGCTATTTTTTTTTTTAGCATTACTTATGTATGCTAATTGGGGAGGGCAATCGGCACCTGTAAGTCAAAACCACCAAACCCAAACTGGATTTTGGTTTTGGGTGCAAATATTAGAGATTTACAGTTCAAGGGTACAGACGCTTTGGCAATGTAAGGACAAATTAGATTGCTGAAAAGTTGAATGTTGTAACTTGTGTTTCTTCCATATATGATTTATGATCAGCCAGAACTTATCTGTTACCTATAACAAGAATGGGTCTAAACTTAATTCTTAAATGCAGGTAGAACACACTGATAAGCCAAGCTAGAATTTTCTTGTGCCTTCTTTCATGTCATTTTGGTGTCTGAACAGATAATAATTTCACGATTGCACTAAAGGGTGATTGAACTTGAAAGGGCCAAATGTAACTTTGGTAAAGAGATGAGAAAAATTGACGGAACTGTTTTTTAATCATCGATTACAGAATACATAAATGCACAAAACTCTAAGAAAACTAAAAATATTAGTATACATGCTTACAGAATAGCAAATATGCACAATCTTGAGAAAAGATAGGAAAGAATAGGGAACTGGAATATACTAGAAACCAGACTAGTATGGAAGTTCAGTTGTACCAGCAAAAGCACCAATAATTGCATTCTCTGCGTCTTTCAGCTCCCTCTTTGCCTGGATCCACAAGAAAGTCAAGACTCGGTAAATAAGTGCTACCAGTCCTAGGATATATCAGTTCTGGTTCTGGATAGCTAGTTGTGTGTTTGCATTTACCAAGCTCTATTTTGGCTCAAAGGAATTGCTCAAGGAGGTAATGACTGAAATAGAACTTGAATATAAAAGTCATTAATGTGCATAAAGGTTAGAACTTAGCCATCGCAAGTCAGTTTAAACTTGCTAAACTAAAAGAGAAGTGATAAAGAACTATTGCTCTCCCACATCCCATGTGTACCAACAGAACTAATGATTATACTCCCTTTTGTTAGAGTTTGATCGATTTTGTTAGTTTGCACGATTACCATTGCTTAAGTATTTTTTTTAGTTTAGATAATGTTTCATAGTAAGTTAAAGCCATGCCATCCTTCCTGAGGGGATATCCTTGTTATTAAGCAGGAAGAATGAATTACTATTTCCATGCTATTGTGTTCTCTAATCATACTGATTCAACTTCCATTCAGAGCCCTAATCACTTTGAGCACAATCATCCAGTCTCCTCAGATAGGTATTTATCCCATTTTGAACTCACAATTAGTCAATCAGAACATGCTGATTCAAAAGAACATGGATTTTTTTTTTCAGGAACAATACACCAGATTGATCAAATAAGTGAGATAAATACCGTTAATCGATAACCAATTCGGAGCTGCTCATATATGCAAAATTGAATGGCATCAAATGGCAGATCTCGCAGTAGAAAAGAACCATAGCCCTGCAAACGATGTGTTTGTGGAACAGATGAGCCACTGAAATTAGAATTTACATGGAAAAAGTAAAAATATTGATTGTCCTAGAAGATGTAATTCATTAGCATTCAGAAAATATGAAATAAAAGAAATTATCATATGACTGAAAGATACACACAGCATAAAGTCCTTTAATTCCTTCTTTAGCAACAATAAGGCGAACGGCATCAGGTGCAGTCTTGAACTGACTCATTTGCATTCTTTGTTTAACCACCTGAATCCAGTGAATTTTAATTCAAAATATGGTAATATTTGAAGTAGTGCCAAGGGCAAAGAATAAAACTGACCTCTGTGGGAACACGAATGAGAGAAGAAGCAGCCCCTCCAATTGCCCCTGCAGTCTTTTGCATATATCTTCAGAACAAAAAACAAATTCATTGTAATTTGTAAAGCAAAAGGTTTGAAAGGTTATATCACTAGCTTAATAGTAGTATTTTTTTCAACTATCCCATTTAATTTGGCACCAAGTAATTCCATATACTCCAAATTAAAAAATCAACAAGGCTATGAAGATAGTTTTTCAGATGACATACCAAATGAGCAATAGCACTCAAATTTTCAGGAAATATTTCCAGTAGTTTTCTTTTAGCTGGTTCATATACTCCAACAAAAATTGCAGAAGCACTGTAACAAATATGAAGTGGCTCAGAGAAATCACAAGGAAAAAGATATATATGGAAAAAACCGAGAACTATCATACAATCAGGGTCTCAGATTCTCAACTCAGATATAGCAATATATGTCAGGCAGGAATGTAACTAGACATTGACCATGAAAATAAGATCATGGACTAGTAACACCTTAATACAGTATGGAAAGAATAAGATCATGGACTAGTAACACCTTAATACAGTATGGAAAGAATAAGACCACGACAATATAAGTATGAACTAAAGTAAAAATATCAGGGAGAAATAGCTAAGAATACGCAATACTGCATAAGTGACACATCCAGATTCCTTCTGCTTGTATGGCCAGCAGCATGATAGCATCCTCTAGGCTAGCATAAGGAACCTCTTCAGTCTTCACTGTAATTATAAATACTCACGGAAGAACGCCGACAATATTTCCAGCTAACCCAGCGTACAGGCCTTTCCATTGAATTTTACTTCCACCTTGTGCAGCCTATATAAAAAAAATGAGTGAAGAAAATATCATAAAGTTGACCTCTGAACTTATGTGTTACTTCAAGAATTTGATTCCTCTGAAATAGGTAAGTAAATAAATAAAACTGATACAAGCTGTGCCACTTCAAAAACACATGAGTCTCGTAGGCGGCACAAGCATATCCAGAAGACTTGGTAGCAAAAGATATTGTAGAGACACATTGGTCTAAATTTACTAAGAATGGCATTAGGGCCATGAATTAACGAGTATATTATTTAAATATACACATATTACCATGCAGCTGAGAATGAGCAATTTGCAGAATGGTCATTGCATGATACGCTAGACAAAAGGGCGCTGCATTCAAATGTAAAATCAGCTTACCTGAAGCCTGGTCTTTATTGTATCAATAGGATATAAAGCTGTTTCAACAACACCACCAGCAGCTCCTCCAGCCAAGGCCCCCTCTGGAAATTGCAAAAGGCACGTCAAGCAAATGCGGCTTAAGGACAACCAAACCTACAAATACAGTATTGTTTATATGAAGTAAAATCCCCCTACCGAAAAGGACTTGGAGGAGATCGCACGATCCCCCATCTCCACCTCCGCCCATGCGCTCTGCACGGTTCAGTCGCCAATAACAAAAACCGATGCAAGAACAGAGAGGAGACGCCCGCAGATTGTGCCAAGTCGCCCGCCCCTTGTCGGAGCAGATGCACAGGAAATCAATCGATCTGGACGGCGCCGAATCTGGCGGGGGCGAGAATTGGGGATTGTTGAGGGTTTATCGCCAGCTCAGACTTCAGATTCAAGACTTCGGGAGGGTTTTTGCTTTGGGTCACTTCCACGAGGCGGACGGTGGTGGGCTGGGCCGGCCCGTTCCAATTCTCTTGGCTCAGAGATTATGCATTTGCCCTTTCCAGTTGTACCCTCTCAAAAAAAAAAATTGCCCTTTCCAGTACACAAGTTCTCACCAGATGTTCTTTTTTTGAGATTGCACAATTCTCACCAGATGTTCTGCTGGCTAGATATTCGCAGCAGTTCCATTTTTTTAGGATTTTTAGGATTACAGGAAGAATTCAAGCGAGCACTCATGTTCCACGCTCCAATTTTATAAATTTATTTTGTTTGGAAATAAACAACACAGGCACAAGAGGCCACAAGAACAACAGTCTTGGTCAGAATTTGGAAATGACAAACATCCACCCTTTAAGTGAGGATATAATGTCTGAGTCTCACGACAGAAACAATGAATCCGATACTGCCCATAGTTACATTTTAGTCATGTTTTCAACCTCGGCTAAAGCACCTCCTCTTGCACGATGACTGGAAACCTTCCCTTGTGCCCTCCTCAATGGAGAATATCAAACGCACAACACATTGCTCCACTGCTAGGGTTCCTAAGGTTGTACAGCTTCTAGGAGCTTCTCATACACTTGCCGTGCAGACAAATCCTCAACCTTACACCAAAGTACGAGTGTATTTTTAGAAGAGAAAAAAATAGTAAATACATGGTAAAATTTAATGGAAAAGGAAACTAATATAGGATTCAGTTCAGTGCATCAGAACTCGATACTGATTAGCAGTAAGAAGTGAGAACTCACAATCAGAAGCTTCGATTTGTTATTCCATCCTCTTTGAAGGGTCATTTGAGTCAATCTTAGGCCGAGAACCTGATTTCACAAGCCATCAGCATGGGAATACATCTTCAAACAAGAAGTTCCCAATTGGATAGTAGGGGTCTTCAGATCATCAACTAAATTGATATATATTTACAACCAAAGGCATACTTCTTTTTATAATGTGCACATAGATTCACAAAGACATTTTCATCAAAGCTAATACTTATTTGATGACATTTAACTTTTACTCGTTGGTTCAGAATGTTACTTTTTACAAGGCTCAAAGTACACAATACCAGATAAATTTAAAAACGCACAATAAAATTAGGAGTGCCATTGAAGAAAATCACCTTGCCCATAAATTCTAGTAACTCACTGTTAGCTTCCCCTCGAGCAGCTGGGGCAGCTACTGTTACTCGAACGTCATCAGCGTTCACTCCTGAAAGTACACAAAATTCTGTCAACACATTGTATGCACTAGTGAACTGAAAGAAATAGTGCACGAATGCCATGAAACTGTCAATGAACCCATTCACAATTTTTCATCATAAACATTGCATGTCATAGTTCCAAAAAATAGCTTACTACATTGTTAAAAATGCATACTTGTTATTGCTGAACGTTGTGCCCGGTCTTCCACTTCAATGGCTACTTGGACAAGTCCACCTTCCAGTTGTGTGATGCAAGGAGGTACAGGAGCATCCTACAGTTTTCACAATCATTAGTATTAGAAAGTACAGACAGCCTGAATTTAGCAAAGGACTTTCTCTTGATGCAGTATATACATGTGGATTTGTCTCAGCCGCAACTGAACTCAGTGCTCCATCAACAACATATATGAAAGGGGCAACATCCAGATCCTCTTCTGATCGGTAACAAACAAAAAGGTCACATCCCACACAGCTCATGCGAAACTGCTTTTCAAGCTTTCCTTCACCACTGCATCAAATATACAATTACATGATCACCACAATCTGAAGTATAATCTCGTAATCAGTAATCACTATGGCATAATAACCCTGAAGGCTTGTTTGACTGCACTACAGTCCATCCCAATCCATATGTATGGAGGTGGACTAGGATAGAAAATTTGATATGATTGCAGATCATGTTATCTAAACTCAGATGCAATAATTCCCATAGTGTATAATAATCCTGCTATACTATTGCAAAATCTGTAAACACACAGCATTGATGAGGCCACAAAGAGATTTTTTTTTTCTCCTAGAAGAAACAGTGCACACATGTAGCCAAAATAGCTGTCAATTTCTTAGTTACATAATATCTGGCAAACTTAAGATATTCACCAGTGTTTAGAGTTTACAGAAGACCGTACAAACACAAGACATTAGATTTGCTTATAAGAACATAATTACAATATATAAGTAGAGGTGAAGTACTCCAGTAAGATTTATGAGGGATGACGGATGACGTACAAACACGACATTAGATTTGCTTATCAGAACATAATTACAATATAAGTAGAGGCGAAGATTTATGAGGAATGATTATTATACCGTTTCAACATTACTTTTCCTGACTCCTTCACATTTAGCCTTGAAAGATGCTTAGCCTTGTCTAAAACATGTGCTCTGTCAGTCTTTCGCTTGGGCATTTTCTGCAATTGGGTATCTTCAGAATAAACATATCAGAATTGAATATACAAAACAAAAATGTTCTTGAATCGTTTAAACTACTTCCTAAAAAAGCAGTAGCAATTCCTAGTGACAACAAATTAAGAAAAAACTGCTGCTGACCATGAAGCATAAACTTTAAAACGTTATTGGAAAATGAGGTTCTACTAAGTTCGTCTACTTTTAGATTTTAGCCTATTTGATGAATGTGTTAATCAGCCTGCTATAAATTATATTTGCACAGTTTGTTTCTCTCACTCACTAGCACAATTACTTTGGTATGTTGAATAACGTAGCCTAGTGCAAAAGAAACTTTGGTATGCTGAATAACACTGGTGTCTGGAGCTGGTAGCCAATTTTTTTCCTAGATAAAAACTCTACCCCCTCGTTGAACAGTTCAAAGTTCATTCTTCAGCTTGAATTTAACAACCCAACCTCTCTTAATCAATAATCCTAGCAGACTACCAGATCTGGGGAAAATTAAGGCGAGTGGGGGAGAAGGAGCTGACCGGTGATGAGGACGTGCGAGGCGCAGTGCTTGCAGTAGTAGACGAAGAGGTCGGACTCGGGGCCCTCCGGCAGTGCGTCCTCGCTCGAGTACGTGTGCGTCGTCCGCTTCGGCATCGCGCGCGCCTCCCTCTAGTCTCCGCCGCCGCCGCCGGGATCAAGAGGCGAGGCTTTCAAGGTCAGGCCAACGTGGGGAAGGGGGATATTTGGGCGGAGGCAATTGAGCGGCGGCGGCGGCGAGGCCAACGGCGGGAGGAGAGGGGAAGAGAAGAGGAGGAAAGCAGCGGCGGCAGGAGGCGTGCGCTCAATCGGTTCAGCCGTTCAGGCGTAGAAGTTTCGGGTTTCATTGCTGACCATGTTTGACCTGAATCCGAATGAACGGTGGCTGCCTATGGTTCCCAAATTTTCCCTACACCCTAAAATAAATATCTAACTTTATATTAAAACCAGTAAATATGTCCGTGCGTGGTAACGGGGGAAATAAAGTTGAGTATTTATAGAAAATAATTTGTGCTTCTTTATGTTTTTGTTTAATATAAATTTTAATGCGTTACTCCAATTTCTTGGAATCAGAAATTGGATTTCGTATCGTCGACATGAGTAGTCATATCTTGTATAAGCAAGAATCATGAATCCGGTCGGTAAAGAGAACACGAAGATATTAAAGGAAGTATATAACAATAGCTGGTTTCGCTCTCTAATGTTATGTATATATAGGAAATATTCAAGTGGTTAGTAATATAAAGCGAATTAGTTCATGTAATCATATCCATTATTTTTAGCAAATAATGATTTATGCTACATTTAGTGACAAAGTATTTGATTGTATAAGTAGAGTGGAGGTGAACCCTCAGCCTCGTGGAATCCGCCATAGGACAGCCAACAAGTTTGCGTTCCCATCCCTCTCCGTCTCTTCTTCCAAACATCCCGGTCAATTCCGACGCGTCCCTCCGGGCCGAAGCCGCCCAGGTCCCTCTCAGCCGCCGCCGTGTGCGCCCCTCGGTGGCAGCGCAGCGAGCCCCGATGACCCAGCCCGCAGCGCGCCACGGTGGCCTCACGTGAAGCGACTTGACGGACGGTCCTTGTCCACGACTCCATCTGCGCTCGGAGGGCTCCGGCTTCCGCGCAGCCTCCGGCGGGAGCTCCGGCAGTAGCGCCACGAGTCCCGGCCTCCCCCGCGGACGCCCTTCCCGGCGTGCACATAGGCCCACACAGGCAGACTTGCTGACGGCATTAGCGATCCCAGTCCTCTTCGATTTTTTCCATGATTCTTTCTCATTTTATATTTTTTATTCAGCTAATTCATGTGTCGACCGAGATTAACCTAGCTTTCTTTCTATTCTGTTTAGAGCTCTTTTTTTATTCGAATTAGATTTAGAAGTTTGCCCGATTTCTTTCTTCCTTCTCTTTGTCTTACGCCGTAGATTTGTGGTGGGCTGATAGAAGGCAGGGGCGGACAGAAACAAGAGGCAGACTGAAATTTGTTCAATTTATTATTAGGTAGGTATTTTTATGATTTTTCCCAACCGAACGAGTGCTTGTTTGCCCAATGAAATAGGTGCTCTGGAACTCCGCTTCATCTAGGACTATATCGACACATATAACTCTCCCTAGCATCTCTCATATGAGTAGAAAAATCTATATGTATACCTGATATCTATTATTTATATTTTTACATCTTAGTGCTCATTTTTACATCCTTCGCATATTCGAACCTTATATATGGATAGATCTCGATTTTATGAAACAAACAAAACTGGTTCGTCATTTTTCTGATTTTTCTACGATTTTTGATAAATTTTGCAAAAGCTCTAACATTTTGCATCAGGAACCCTAAATTATTTCATAAAGTATTAATACCCTTCCGCCTTTTATTTGTGTCTTGCACCATT
>DXKC01004926.1:0-11892 GCA_031170775.1 Cymbopogon citratus
GAGGGGGTAGCAATTTGTGCAGAATGCAAGGAGGTCAAAGTTCATGGTTTCATCATTAAACAATGAGTTTGAAATGATTGCATCAAGTCATGAATTGTAACACCCCGGCTTAGGGCTTTATAGGATTAATAGGATACTTATACTAATAAGTTGCAACTTCTTTTCCGGAAACTCATCTGCAAAGAACTCCAAAGTTAAGCGTGCTTGGCTTGGAGCAATTTAAGGATGGGTGACCGACCGAAAAATTGATCCCGGGTGTGCATGAGTGAGGACAAAGTACGTAGAAAAGACTAGTGTTGGTCTGTGAGGACAGTCTATGACCTAGTTAAGCTGCCAGATGTAAGCGGGTCCGGTCTCAAGGAGGCCGGACGTTACAAATAGTATCGGAGCCGACTCTCGCGGTTTCACGGGCGCGCGTGTCTCAGTTGCGCAGGCATGGTGCGCATGGCTGGTGTGGATCCGTAGTGGTCACACAGCATGGCACATGCGCTGGCACTGGACACACGGACGTGGCCCAGAGAGGATGTTCCTGGCTTAGGATTGATCGACGAGGACGTCGATCTCTTAAGGGGGTGAGGATGTAACACCCCGGCTCAGGGTTTTATAGGATTAATAGGATACTCATACCAATAAATTGCAACTTTTTTCGGGAAGCTCATCCGTAAAGAACTCCAAAGCTAAGCGTACTTGGCTTGGAACAATTTAAGGATGGGTGACCGACCGGAAAATTGATTCTGGGTGCGCATGAGTGAGGACAAAGTGCGCAGAAAAGACTAGTGTTAGTCTGTGAGAACAGTCTATGACCTAGTTAAGCTGCCAGACGTAAACGGTCCGGCCTCGAGGAGGCGGGACGCTACATGAATGCATTTTAATGGAAATGGGGTAGTTTCTCGGTTAAAAAAAAAGTCATGAATGCATTATTGCACCTTTGTTTTGTCCAGGCTCTGTTTAACCTTGGTCTGGCTCTTGAGAGCCTTCTTGTCGTCCTCAGTCTTGAGCCTCCTTGAGTATATCTGAGTCTGAATCCTTGTCATCATTTGCATGCAGTACAATGCATCCTCGGTTTGGCGCTTAACGGCAAACCCCTTGTCAACCAACAACACCAACCTAGCCATTCCTCTTTCCTCCTGTGTTCTTCTTGCCTGCAACCAAAAATGTTTTTTCAGGTTACCTACAGTGTCTGCCAGATCACAGACAGTTACTGACAGCAAATGGAGAATACATATACCAGATGGCCCCTACAAGCTGCCTGGATCCTGGTGGCAGCGATGTCCTCCTTTGAGCGCGCAGACCATATCGTCGGTGAGATGACGCTGGGACGAGCGATGCCTGCCGCTGCCATGGCTGCGGAGGTGGAGTCGTCCTTTGAAGCCGGTGGTGCCACCTCCGCCGGGCGCTTGCGATCGCCTTCCTCGCATCTTGTCTCCACGAATTGCACCTTTTCGGTGATATCCTCGACATATTGCTTATTATCGGGCGCCGGTGGCGACTGTGGCAATTGAGTCTGATGATGAGCCTCCACATCCAGCGCTGGTGCCGCAGAGGTGGAAGCATTGGATGAGTTTGATTTGCCGAATTGCCATATCTTCTTGAAGCTCGGTTTGTCTCTCAGCTTTGCTGCCTTCTCCTGCTGAAATTCCAATTATTGAGATTGGGTTCGTTGCTTTTCTCCCCATAATTATTTCCTTTCCAAAATGCTGAAATTTTCATATTGTTACCTTGGCATCCGTCTGAGTCTCCACAGGATCAGGTTCAGAAGTGCTCAAGATTCTCTGCACGGTGTCAAACCACTTTCCTTTCCTCCCCATTTTCTTGAGTTCTTAGCAGTTAGCCCCGCCACTTTCGTAATGAAACAGGTAGAGAAAAAGGACAAAGGTTCACCATGAATAGGTGTCAAAACAGAATGCCACATGCGACGACAGAGTTGCAAAAAACATTAGAAACATTGTGACATTCACATGACACGGATGGAGCATGTTGGTATGGGATCAAACACTTCTCTCGCGCATCGAGGACGAATAGATGAACAGAAATTCCATAGCTATTCATTCCTTACTCACCTATTTGGTCCTGCTGTGGTAATGGCCACCGCGGATGCTCTCCATGGTGGCCACTTCTCACCTGTTCTGTTTGGGCCTCGCTACCAGCCACCTGGTCGGTGCTTATTTCTTTTGTCCCTACATATGCCTTGATATGACTACTATGCATATTCTTTTTTTAGAGACGAAAGCTGGAAGTTTTTTTTACCATATATAGAATATATACATGCATGTCTATGAAACACGAGGAGATTGAGAAGCCAAATATAGCGACCTTATTGGTGAATGGTGATCAATGTTTGGAAACTGAATGCAGTGCATTCGTTCAAACCTGTAATGGATTCGTATGACAAGCTGGCAATGGAATCAATTTTTACCATCGCCTTTTATTTTTCCCACTATAACAAACCAAAATAGATTAATTGGGCCTTCATGTTTTGCTGTGTTCAATTAAGAGGATTTTGTTTTTTTCGTAAAAAGTTAAGAGGATTTTGTGAAAATAGTGATCTTGGATTCAACAAGTATAGTATCTAGGGGGCACCATGAGCACTAAATTTAATGATAAAATTGGACCTTACATCAAAAACTACATAGGCGTTAGGCAAGGTGAGCCTTTGTCTCTAATTAATTTCAACCTGGTTGTTGATTGCTTCACCTGGATGGCGAATAGTGAAAAAAGAAATGACCTCATAACAGATATGATTGATAATATTATTCCAAATGAGGTGGCTATTTCGCAGTATGTAGATGATAATATAATTTTTTTTAGAATGTCGACACAGTACAATGTAGACGCCCACAACACGCACGCACACTTACAATACATGACATTGAAGGGGCAATAAACTTGAAGATTCTTTTGCATATATATGAAATGATGTCAGGTCTAAAGATTAACCTCGATATAAGTGAAATTCTCGTCGGAGATGATAGTTGTGTACAAGTGTATGCAAATATTTTCAATCATGAGATTGGAGCACTCCATGTTAAGTATCTCGGGGTTCTAGTGAACCCTATCCCTACTAGACTTCATATCCAGGAATGGTCACCTCAGGAATAAAAGATGCAAAGGACTCATGTATGGAAATGTGGGTCAATGTCAATGGCAGAAATATCCACTTTGATTAATTCAAGTCTTACTAACACATAAATCTATCATATGTCTATGTACATCTAATGCATAAGATTGTAATCAATAATATGAATAAAGTAAGGAGGACTTTCTTTCGGTAAGGTGGGGAGACAAAGAAAAATATATCGTGTCAAGTGGGCAAAAGCTTGCAAAAGTAACAAATAAGGGGGTTGAGAATTAAAGACTACAGAAAACTGAATATTGGATTGTTATGTAAATGGGAGACATAATAGAAGTCAAACACCTAAAAGGAAGATCAATTTTCTCTATGAGTCATAGGTATGATGACTCACAAGTTTAGTCATATTTTGTGAAAAATGAGAGACATTTATCTCCAAGGAAGAATTATCAAATGAGCAATGCGAACAAAAATAGAATCTACTTTGACTACGGATATATGATGATCCACTAAACATAAGATTTTTTATACTCTTTGAATGGTGTGAAAACAAAAGCATAACTTAAGGGGAATGTTAAAACAATAACATGCAACTTTTAGAAGGTGGTTATTTGAAGAACTCAAATCACAATGGAATCAAATTTGCACTAACTTCGATAATTTTGATTTGTTGGGAAAATGAAGACCTTATTGGATGCAAGATTGGAAGTTAAATAGAAAGATTAAGTTTACAAAAAAAAATCTACATATAATGCTTTAGTTTTCATTGAGACAAAGTCGATCATTTAGGCACATCTGGAAAGGAAATCTGTGGGAAAAAATCTAAATGTTTATGTGGCTCATTGAAATGATATATTGACTAAAGATAATCTTATCAGAAGGAAATAGGTGCGGTCGCCAACTTTTTGTTTTTTGACAAACTAAAATTGTTTCTCATCTTCTATTCCTGTGTCCTATGTTGCTCAAGGTGTTTGGTCAATTGTGGCACGTAAACATTGGTGTCATAGTCTGACTGTGTCACTTAAATTGTGGAATCGGGTAAAGATATGGCTGCCACATGCTAGCAAAGTTAATGTCTTTCGATTAGCGACAATCTACTAGGGGATTCAGAAAACAACAAACCTAGCGTGCTTTTGAGAATAAACTAACGAAACACCTTTTGAGATTATACCTATCATGCCTATACATTGATGCATTATTGGACACGTTTGTGTTAGACATTGCTATAGAGCTGCTATGAGTCAAATCATCCGAGATAGGTGATGCAGTTGGAGGATCAAGCCAAAAAGGAAGTTGAACAAGTAATGTCTAGTGGTGGAAGAGAACATGAAGCGTTGTCTTTTAACATGAATAGAAATAAGGTTGACCAACAAAATAAGAGGTAAATCAAACACTTTTCATTTGGGAAGTTCTTCTTCAACTAATAAATTTTATTTATATTTGAGGACATGTTCTACCTCTGTCCTTAAATAAATCAACTTCTAATTATAGCGATAAAGTACTTGTTTAGATACCTATAGTCAGTTCCCCCAAAAAAAAGATACCTATAGTCAGAAGTCGATTTATCTAGTTTGGATACCTAGTCATAAGTTGATTTTATTTTGGAACGTCGAACAATACATCACATTTATTTAATGGGTTAATAAGTATGATTTTGGCATGACATCGACATGCACGAGCATCAAAACAATCTCTCTACCCTCTCCGTGAGGTCTCCGTGAGGTCAGAGCGACAAAAAAATAACAGAAAGTTCAGATCAGATCACAGATCCCTCCTTACCTTAACCCAAACTCTCCAATCCCGCTTCCGAGCTCGGACCAAGAGCCGAGCCCAGCGCCGATACACGACACGGAAGCCGAGCACCAGCACACTCTCCTCCCCTTCCCGAGTCCTGACCTCCTCCCAGCTCCGCCCCCGGCTCCGCATCTCTCTCTCTCTCTCTCGCCTGCCGTCTCCGGCGCTGCTCTCACCTCCCACGCGCGCGCCGTCGACCCCGACGCCCGACGCCCGCCCCCGTCTCCGTCTCCGTCCCCGCCCGCTCCGCGCTCGCGCAGGTAAATTCCGTGCTCCCCCGCGCCGATCCGCTCCTAGGGTTTCGGCGCCTGCTGGATCGAGGAGAATTCCGAGGTCCCCCCACCCCTCGCTGACTTCCTGCCCGCGCTGTTCCACTCCTTGCAGATTTGCTCGTACGGGGAGCGGCGCTAGCGCTGAGGCCTCGCGCCGATGAGCTCGGGGGCCGTCGCGGCCTCGGATCCCGGGGGTGGCGAGGCGAAGCTGGTGGCGGGCGCTGACGTCACCATGTCGGAAGCTGAGGGCGAGGCGCCTGCTCTCGCCGCCGGTGTGAAAGTGGAGGGGAAGGCTCCGGTGGCGGCGGATGTGGCGATGGAAGGGGGAGATGTGGCGGTGACTGACCCGCTTTACGCGACCGAGTCGGCTGGTATGGTTGGTGCTGAAGGGCCTGGAGATGAGCCTGTGGAGGGTGTGGAGGCGGTGAACGGAGAGGATGGTGGCGAGGAGGGGATGCTAGAAGCGGGAGCTGGTGGTCTGCTGACTGAGGCGGAGAGGAAGCCTGTTCTGGACGTAGATGTGGCTGCTGCTGGTGGTTCTGCTGCTCCTGAACTTGCTGAAGCCGGTAAGGAGACTGCTCAGAGCCATATGCTTGTAGGCATGCTGCGTATTGATGGTGGTAGCACCGGTTTAACTAAACATATTGAATTTTATTCACCTATTCTATTTCAGGATCCAACGAGCTTGAAGAAAATCATGTAAATGCAGAGCCTGGGAGAATGAATAATGAAAGCGATAATGGCGTAGCACGTTCTGATACAGAAATACAGAACAATGTGCCTGGTGACATAGAGGGAAGCTCCAAAGAACATGAAGGTGATGGAGCACCTGCGGTTGACCAGCTGGATAACGCATCTGAAATGCTCCCGCAAACGACAGAGCAGCTTACTGACAGCGGAGATGGCGTAGACAGCAACTTAGAGGCTGCTAGTCTGGGGAGTGTTCATCAGGGTGCTAGATACTGCTTGCCTCCTCTTGATAAAGCGGGGTTTCAAGTTGCTGATCTTGTCTGGGGTAAAGTGAAAAGTCATCCTTGGTGGCCTGGGGAAATTTTTGATCCATCGGATGCATCTGAATTGGCGCTGAAGCATCAGAAAAAGGGCAACCACTTGGTAGCTTATTTTGGTGACAATACTTTTGCATGGTGTGATGAGTCCCAGTTGAAGCCTTTCGTAACAAATTATTCACAAATGGAGAAACAGAGCACTTCAGATGCCTTTGTGGGGTCAGTTAATAATGCACTTGAAGAACTCTCAAGGCGGATACTGTCAGGTATGAGCTGCTCTTGTTTGCCAGAAGAGCTTGCTGATAATGGCATGTCCTACACGGTTGATAATGCTGGGCTCAAGGATGGAGTTACTTGCTCTGCAGTTAATCGCCCCGAGATCTTAAACTGTTTTAGTCCACAAAACCTTCTTCATTATATTAAGGAGTTAGCTCTATTTCCTGGCCAAGGAGGTGATCTGTTGGAGTTAGTGATAGCGTGTTCTCAACTTACTTCTTTCTATCGGTCTAAGGGATGTCCTGAACTTGCATCATTTCAAACTGGCGATGCGTGGGTTGAGGATGGTCTGGATGGTACAGACACTTTATACACCCAGAATGTTATGGTTGAGGAGCCTGTGATTAATGAGGTGCATCCTACTCAAGATAATAAGCCCTTAGATAAGCCCAAAAGGGGCAGAGGGAGACCTCGGAAACAAAAACCTGGTAATGATCAGGTGGTGATGGAGAAAAGAAGCACATCTAATCAGGTCATTGATACTAGCTACAACGAGAAACAAGTGGGTATGGACTTTGATGACTATGACAACCTACAGAACAAGAAGAAAAGAAACTTCGACTCATTTGAAGATTCAGAGAAGTCATCAGCTCCAACTGGTGGTAGTTCTTTCAAGATCGGTGAGTGTATTCGGCGAGCCGCAAGCCAGCTGACAGGATCTTCATCCATTATGAAGGTTCAGAATGAACCAACAGCCTATAAGAATGCTGCTGAAGGAGAGAATGGGGAATTTGATATCTCTAGTGATGATGCTGGTGACGAACTTACTGTGGAGAAACGAGCGAAAAGGAGACGTCTGCACAGAAATCACACTGCAGATCCCAAGGAATTACTATCACAGCTATGCATGGTTGCAACAGAGCCAATGAATGGATATAGTTTCTCACCAATGCTAATCAGTTACTTTAATGATTACAGAAATTATATTGTTTCTACAACTACTGAAGCTAACATTGTTGATAAAGGTGCATCTAGGAGAGGGAGGAAGAGAAAAGAAGTTTTACCTTCTCCTGAGGTAGAGACAACGGACCATATGCAGGACTCGTACTGGTCGGGATTGAGCTTGCATAATCACCCAATTCATGACCTCAGAAAAGAGAGTCCCACTACAAGGCCAAGACGTAGGCGGAGATCCTCAAGATATGCATATGCACCTTTGTCGGAACTCGGGGATCCGGTTCCTAAAAAACAGATACAAGTGATGGAAAGATCCATCATCCATGTTGATGAGAAGATGGTTGATGAGTTGAAGCCCACTGCACTTGTTTTGAGCTTTGGCAGATCAGCTGCTATTCCTTCAGAACAGGATCTTGTTAAGATGTTCTGTCGCTATGGGCCACTGAAAGAAGAGGAGACAGAAGTACACAAGGAAACAAAAACTGTTAAAGTTGTCTTCAAAAAACGTGCTGATGCTGAAAGGGCTTTTAGTGTTGTTGGAAATTATGGCACTTTTGGACCTTCACTTCGAAGTTACCGTCTTGTCAATATGCCATTTTCTCTAGAGACACTATCAGCAAAGAATCCTGTGAAACACCCTGAAGATCGAGATATGGAGATTCCAGGTAAACATTCTCTCAATTTACATGTCCATGTATAGTATTTCTGTAAAATATGGGGCATTATATTAGTTGCTTATTATTTATTAGGATTTAAAAAAATCAAACCTCTTAATTTTTTTAACCAATATTACTCAAATTATATGCATGTTTATAGGACATAAAAGATGAATGGATTCACATTCCACTTATAGTCCAACACAAGTTGGTTTTGCAGCAATTGATGGTATATTATAATAGTATTTGA
This sequence comes from Cymbopogon citratus, assembly GCA_031170775.1. Lineage (NCBI taxonomy): Eukaryota > Viridiplantae > Streptophyta > Magnoliopsida > Poales > Poaceae > Cymbopogon > Cymbopogon citratus. The sequence continues at coordinate 8,223 of DXKC01004926.1, forward strand.
TAGTCAAAATATATTTCTAATTGCTTTTTTTTAATCCTAATACGCCTTAGAAAAAGAAATGGAGGCAGTATTTAACAAAGTTATTCAACAGCTTGCATAAACATAAATGCTTAATTCTGCCATGTGATCATGCCTTTTCTCTAGGTTCGACTAAGTCCGAAGTTCCTAAGGATTCCATGGAAGTTGACCTGGTGCAGAAAACAGATAAAGTAGAAGTTGCAGGAGAGCTGTTGGCTGCAGAAGTTGAGACTGTGAAGCAAACATCTCAAGTGGAAGCCGCAGACAGTGCATTTGTCAGTCAAGTTGACAGGCTTGAGAAAGCTGGAAATATTGACAGCGAGCTAATTGGCCATGTTAATCAAATTGGGAAAGTTACACAACCTGCATCTGTGCCTGAAGCGTCATCTCAGCAAGTTGGCTATGTTGAGCAAGCTTACACTCAAAAGGAAGCGTCAATCAGTGATCTACCCACAGAGACAGAAACCTTACATTCTCATGCTATAACAAAAGAGTTGCCTCAGAATGCTCCAGATAATATGCAAACAGATGTTGTAGTCGAAGCTCCAAAACAGAGTCACATCACAGGAGATAATGCCGTATTTGAAGTAGACACTGAAGCACCAAGTACTGCACAAGATCATACTGAGGATGATACTGGGAATGAAGTTCTAGAAGAGCACATGGTATCTCCTGAGTTATTACAAAGTCAAACCTCTGGTGAGAAACTAGTGGGTCAGAAAGCAACTGAACAAGAAGTGGGACCTGAAGATCGAAAGTCACAATCTGAAAATTTTGTTGCTGAACCTTTCGTACAAGGTGCAGTTGAGCAAGTAGAAGTTGAAGTGGAATCCAAAACTACTGTTGAAGTATCAGGCGAACAAGGCAGTAAGAGTGTTCAAGTGGAAGCTGTAATTGAAGCATCAGGTGGACAACTTGAGGTGGGAAGACAAAATTCAGAAGATGAATCTATGGCTGATGCAACTACTGAGCACTCTACGGTCATGGTTGATGAAACTGTGGAGGCAGAAGTAGTACCAGCCCAGGTGAATATAGAGGCTGCTGCTGTAGGAGTAGTTGAGGAGACTGCTGAAGGTGAAACTAAGGAGGAAGTGCCAGACGAAAAAGGGAAAATAGAAAGAAAAGAATATGCTGACAAATTAGCTGAAGTTACAGTTGAAGCACCAGATGAGAAAACAGAAAATAAAGCAGATGCTGACACACTAGCTGGGGAGACCAAAGAAGTTGAAACTACAGTAGGGGCACCAGATGAGACAATAGCAAATAAAGCTATTGGGGAGACAAGCGAAGGTCAAACTACAGCTGGAGAATCAGTTGAAGAAGCTATAACACCTGAGGAAGTGGTAGAGGATGTTAAGGTGCTAGATGATAAATCTACAGCAGCTGAGAAACTTGTAGAGAATGCCACAGTTTTGACACATGAGAATTCAAGTACAGCTGAGAAGACTCTGCAGGATGCCATTGCACCAACAGATACAAATACCACCAATGCTGAAAAAACTGCTGTGGGTGCCGCAGCTAAAGCAGAGGATGCTCCAGTGGTGGAGAAGAATATAGAGGATACCTCGGTTGAGGCACCAGATGTACAAGCAGGTGCAAGGGAGTAGACCAGCTTAACAAATGTTGTGTTCCTGTCAGTTTCTGTTGATATCGTCGTAGTCTGCTCAACTGATTCTCTCGTCTAGATGATGCAATCTGTATAGAAAAATGAAAATCACTTTAGCATCATAAGGTTGTTAGATATTAGTAACCAGGGCATCTACATCTATGTCCCTTTTTTCCTATATGAACTTCATCTAGTTGTATTGGACGCGCACGTGTTGGTTTGCCATAAACACAATTTCCTTCAATGTCGGTTCAGTGCTCAGGCGATCAGTGACTGAGTGAAGGCTTAAATTATCAGATAGGGAGGAGGCATGTTCATTCCTACATTTAACGGTTAGGCTTGGTAATTTTGGGCTATGTACTGGGGTCAGATGATTCTTGTACCATTTGTCATTTGTAACGTGTTCTGGAATCCTTTATCATATCAGGTAGAATATTTTAGACAATTCTTGTCTGCTCACTGATCATCGAAGTTTGGTTACTATTTAGCAGTATTTTTATTTTTTGGGTGTATCCATGTCTCATTCGATCATGCTTGTAGGCAATGGAATTTATTACTCTTTTGAACAATTTAATCCCAAAGAGGTTAGGCCTTTGTGCTCTGGTATTCACGGTAAATGCAATGGAACTGTAGATGCTACCTTTTCAGTATGCTTGCTCACTGGTCGCTGACTGCTGCATATTTGAAAATATGCATGGCCGATAATTAGTCATGGTCAATCTGGGCCTCCAATGTTGTCAAAAAAAAAATCTGGGCCTCCAAGTCTGTATGCAGAGTATGAGGATACCTGTATTACTCAGAACAATAGCCATCTTAACTCGACTGGCACTGGCAGTGTCTTCCATACGACTAAACCTGTATGGCAAAGCCTGTTTAGATCTAAATTTTAGAGCTAAAGTCTCCAAACAGGTGGTTAAAGTAAGCTTTAGCCCATCTCACAATATTTATAGAGCTTTAGATCTCAAAACCAAAGCTAAAGCTCTAAAGTTTTTGAGCTTAGAAGTTTAGTGGAGGGATCTAAACAGGCCCACATAATCTGACTGAACAATAGTCAATACACGACTGACGGTGTCGAGTGGACGAATGAAAACCACGTTTTGAGTGACGAATCAAAACCACCCCCGCCTTTGGGCTTTGGGGTGAGTTAGATCAACTCCAAGAGAGTTGTTAAAAATAGATTGCTAAATATATAATTTAACCAATCTCTAAAATAGAAAACTTAATAAAAAATAGAAAACTCAACAAATGACTAGCGGCACATGCAAGCTATTTACCATGAGAGATTCTAGGAATAGCCAGCTTACTATTTTATACAAGATAGCATAGCTATTGAAGTTTATTTTTTTAAAAAAAAATCTAAATATAACATACAAAACAAGAATAACATGTCTCTTGGAGATGCTCTTAGAATGGCTCGCGAGGTTTTTGTTTATTCGGGTCGGTGCCACTCTCGTCGTTCCAACCTGGACTGTGATCCTGACTGATGGGCGTTCAAAGACTTTTCGCCTCTACGACATTGAGCGTCTGCTGTGGTTTCCTCCAGTTTCTGGTGATTCAGGTTTGGCGGCGTCGGCTGGTGTCAGCAGTCTTCGTCGGCAATGGATGCTGCTGGCTTCCATTCTCGAAGGGATAAAGACCAGTTTGTAATTTTTTTATTTATTTGGGTCCTCATAGAATATAAGTTGAGCAATTGTCCCACGTATTCTTTTTTGGTGTATTTATATTTGGACGTGTTTAATACATGTACATTATTCAAAAAAATGTAATGACGCGACCATGAAAATACGGTAATACACATGATTATTAGCCTACAGTAAATATGCTATGAACGCCCACGATCTTTTTTCCTATCATTACACGGGCATCCGAAGTTGGTTACAACTAGAGCATCTCTTCTCATAGTTCAATACACTAGTCTTAACACAAATTACATAATATTTACGCCTCCCAATAGAAATACATGTAACCAAATGACAGCTGAAAGACCAATCATTAAGTTATTCTTAATAATATACATACAACAACAGTGCTAGTCCACAACCGAAA
>DXKC01004927.1:0-12846 GCA_031170775.1 Cymbopogon citratus
CCCCCCCCCCTTTTTTTTTTCTTTTTTTCTTTTGTAGGGTAGCTATCTAATAACCTAGCAATAGGTGGAACGTTAGCACAAAGAAACCCAACAATTGTTATGGCACTAGTAGGCAGGAGTGCAGCCAACGGGTCTCTGCCTCTCTGGTTGACCCAACACACATTTATGCTGAATTGTGACGTATATAGGAACCAGTTCAATTCAATCAGGTTGGAAGAGTTACGTGCACCATATTTTGCATTTCCAATCTTTCTCATTGTAGATTAAAAAACATATGATCAACATATATTTTGCATTTCGAATGTTTTGATCCAATGTTTCTCATTGTAGATTAAAAAAATATGATAAAAAAATCAGTTCCTTCTTTTTTTTTCCTCAAATTTCCCAGGGATCTGTTTTCACGCTGATTCTGAATCAAGCTTGCCTTAGGTGTCAGAAACATGTCCTAGACTCATAGTCCGTCTTTTCCCTATCACAATGCAATCAGAGCTCAGACACAGTATGTCTGTAGCCCACACCCCAGATAACAATGGTCCTAGACTGCCGATTTATCCTCCTTAGCCAGGGCACTTTCATTTCTCCAATAGGGCCTTGTTTAGTTTTCAAAATTTGTCATCAAATTCACTATGAAAAAGAAGATTCTCCATCATATTAAAATGCCGGCATATGCATAGAGTACTAAATGTAGATAAAATCAAAAACTAATTGCACAGTTTGGTTGTACTTTACGAGACGAACGTTTTAAGCCTAATTAATCAATGTTTGGACAATTTTTATCAAATACAAACGAAATGTTACAGTGCTGCTACAGTGTAAAATGCCAAGTTTGGACATCCAAACTTTGGCAACTAAACAAGGCCTAGCAACAACGCTACCTAGCATCACTGGCAGCAGGTAATCCCATTTTCCATTTTGATTGGCTCTTGATTTCATGTGATTGGCTACGTATTTGCAGTGCTGGACCGGCCTGTCTTTTTTTCTCTGAAAATTAGGGCCTACCTGTCATCAGAACCACCACACCCCATTGCCAATAAAACTGTTCACGTAGCTCTGAAGGCTGACCACCGTCCCTACAGTTTATGTGTCTCCTGATTGTCCCCTTTAGGTGAACGCATTCAGTGCCATCACGGGGCCTGTAGGCTGTGTGATATGTCTGATATCCATCGCGTGTGCCTGGTATCATTCCCATAATCTCAATTCTCAAATGCTACAGGCATCCAAGGAACAGGTGCCTGTTGCAGTCAGTGTAGTGTGACTTCAGATAGAAGCTATCACCAGCGCAGTATGCAGCAAAGCAAGTTCTTATCCACCTTGGTAGACCAGGTGGTCAGGAAGGCATAATTCCATGGAATCACAATTCACAATACACATTTTAACCATAAAACTTGAGGAATATAAGAAGTTTGCTGTACCTACTAGTCTGAAATATGTTAGTAAAATACATACATCAGATAGTCTAAGGAAGATATAATCACGATGTACTTCCAAAGCCCAGTTTCCCCATTGTACAAGTCAAAACAGGAGATAGCTTCTGCTGCCTCCACCTATTTTTTGTTACAGGGAATGTGGAGGGTTGCATATAAGGAGGCAACCAGAAAATCTAACCATGTAACTAAGACGGGCAAAAAACAGGAGGCAGGGAAAACTAAAGAAATAGACAGGATGTTCAATAGTTGTTATTGTTGTTGTAGCCGATGAAATTGTTGCGGTACCGCATTCCGTACTGCTCATAGAATGTGTCACCGTAGTTCACAGCCTTGATCTCGACCATGCGCCGCTTGCTGTCCACCTCCTGGACCGCGCCAAAGATAATTTCATTTGTAGCCTCACAGCTCTGCTCATAAAATGTCTGCGGGCCTGCAGAGTACTGCCTGTGCTGCTGCAGGTGCTGCTGCTGGTGATACAGTTGCGGGTCCGGCTGCTGCTGAGGGTGGCGGTGACCGTCCCAGCTACTGAAATACGGATGCCCATGGCGGACATAGTGTATCTTCTCGGGCTCCTTTGTCATCAAGCTGTAGTTCTTCTGAGGGGTTGGTGCTCTTGAGTCCAGTGCTGGAGGGGGTTCATCGTGTGGGATGGCATAGCTTTCTTGCACTGGCCAAGGGTTAGCTCTTCGTTGCTGCTGATGGTATTGGTATGGGCCGCTCACCCGCTTCTTCTTGAAACCAAATATCTCGGCCACAGATGATTTTGCCCCTCCAATGAGTTTGCCAGCTGAGGTGAAGAAGCCCTCTTCAGTTTCCTGTTTCGCAGTTTCTTCTCTTGGGATGAATGGTTGACGACCATAAGGATTTAAAGGCTTCTGATATGGAGGGATACTTGCAATGCTGGGTCTTGGAGGCGCTCGAGGTTCCTGTAGGTAAAATTTTAGTTTAATAAAGATGGAACTGTAAATTAATACATGAGTGACATAGCAAAGATAGCATTTGGTCATCATTTCTACTTTAACAATGATCTAAAATATGATATCAAATTAAATTGTCATTTATTTTTCATGCGCTCTTCTATAGATGTTTCCTCAAAATCAGTACATTATCATTATTCAGTTACCTAACTAACAAACTCAGTTATCTAAGGCTAAAATATCATCTAAAGATCTTTACTTTGAACCATAAAAGGTTTGCATTTTAACTGTTATGGCACACACACATCCAGTTCTAGTAGCTGCGAGGATTGGTATCAGACATATCAAGTGCAGAGGCTGCAAGCACAAGATTATGAGTGAATATATAAGTAGCTGTAGCGTAAAACAAAGGTTGATGGTGAAATACGCATGTACCAATGTTATGGTTTACAGCAAGCCTACAAACTATGGTCCATACACTAATTATAAATTCTACTTGTCAGCAAATGTGCTATGTCACCTTTTCTTGTCTCTCTTTTTTAATATATATATATATATATATATATATATATATATATGACAAACTTACATCTGTTGTTGATGCCATCCCTAAAAGCCGGCGTTGGAGCAAGGCAAGCATATAACCAAAGAAACCAGCAGCACAAAGCAATGCAAAGCCTGTCATCATTCAAAATCAAAAGTGATCACTATATTTATTTTTTTCAGGCCCTTTTCATTTTTGCTATGTACTTTGAGCACTGAATGCAGACTGGCTTACAGAACAGAAGTAAAATAGTGAAGAGGTTAAGTACAATGGTACAATGTACCTAGTGGAAAACCAGCTTCATACTGATATGCACAGTCATCATCGTTGAGTGGAATCTCTCGAATTGCTTGGTTTCCTCTATCAATGACCAAGAGAGAGCAGCTACTACTGATGTACTGGATCTCAAAATCAGTTGAGAATTTTGCATCATCACTGGGCCCATCTATGTGCCCTCCTCTAATTGATTTCCCCCCAGCAATGGTTGTAACCCCTAAATATTATAATACAATTTGTCAAGAACTTAATCCAAAATATAATAAACAAGGATATTTACAGACGGGTCCAGAAGAAGATCCAAACAGATTTCACCTAAAGCCAGATTCAACTAGTATAAGGATTGGTAATCTCACTCAAGTGAATTGATTAGTTCATTCTGAAGGAAATAAGTTACAAGAGAAACATGAATGTGCTAAAAGAATTTGAACGGAAAAACCAAACTAGATCGCTAATCAAGAGACGAGTAGAATGCTGGTTAGATTTCCTTTTAGCACAATCTCCTCTAGGTATGTATTATTAAATAACTGCTGGAGCCTGGAGAAACAATTTTTAGGCACACTGACAGCATACCTCGTTTGCGATGCAATTTTGGGCACAAGTAGTAAATAAGTGCTGGAGAAGCTCCAGGAACCACAGAACAAACAGAGGGTGACTGGGGGACCAGACAATGCCATGTGGACTACCTCAGAATGGGCCATTTTAGCTTACCTGTATCACTGATCTTTCTTATTGCCATGTTCATAGCGTCCGCAACATAAATGTTGCCCTTATCATCCACAGTGAACCCCTTAGGATGGTTCATCCTAGCTTCTCTCAGCCTTCCATCCACATGGCCAGATAAACCTTCTGGAGAACCAGCAAGGAGCTTTGGTCTGCTATCTGCATTGTTGGATCCATTTTCAGAAGATCCATCAGAATCGAATTGCTTGGATATAATCCAGGAAGCATCTTTTGCTAAAAACAACATTAATGGCAACTTCACTGTCCCAAAATACAAGCCATCTTGTTTGCAGTGAGGGAAGTGTGAGCATTTGTTCATAGTGCTCTTGTAGTGTAAAAATTCCAAGTGGCACCTATCTTTAGTGACATGAGACAAAATATATCTCTAACAATTTCAAGCAACCAATTCATACAAACAAACAAGAAGTCATGGTCTATTTGCTCGGCTTCTGGCATGTGAAACCGAGGAAGTAGACGAACAGTACCAAAACAAAGGGAAGTGAAGAAAAAAAGAACTCCTGAACAATGACGGCACAAACATGGGGACTGAAAGTGACAGAGGTGGCAAAGAACTATCATGTCACATTGTCCATACGAGGCTGACTAGCAATGAAGAAAATAACAGTCATTTCGCAATCGAGGAACAGGGCTTGATGAAGTTAGCATGCAGCATCAGCCACTACCAACCACCCAGAACTCAGTCCTCACTACTCACATCATCGAGAGAGGCAGCACACTTAGCAGAATCCCAGGAATGAAGACTGAAAAAACTGAAAAGGACAGGGGATTGGCCGGAGGCAGAGCGTGCTCACATGGCGACAGCGGCAACTGGACTCTGTAGATGTTGCTGTTGATGGAGTCGAGCACGAGGAGGTCGCCGGCGGGGGTGATCTCGACGGCGTGCGGCTCGATCCCCAGCTTGCTGCCGTCGAACACCGTGTCCACCGCATACCCGCCCTCGTACCGCACCATGGACCGCCCCGCCACGGCCGCCGTCGCTGAGCCGGAGCACAGGCACACCCGGTGAGAAAAAAGCAAGAATCGGAGAGGGAAATGACGACGCCACTAACACCGGGCGGCGATTATTACCCGTCTTCGTGGCGGCCGATTTGAGCGACCACAGCTGCTTGGCCACCGCCGACGCCGTGGTGGACAGGAGCCTGCCCACAATCCCTGCCACCGGACGCGCGGAATAACCAAAACTTAATCAGCGGAGGAAGCGAAGCGAAGCGAACCAAGACGGTGGCGCGGCGAAAGGAAAGGAGCTCACTTGCGGGGTACGAGGACGCGGCGGACGCGGACGGGAAGAAGGCGCCGAACAGGAGCGCGACGGCCAGGAGCGCCGCTCGCCCTGGCGCCGCCATGGCCACCATTGCTTCCTTTCTTGCCCTGCCTCTGGGCTGGCAGACAGAGCAAGAACCAAGAGGCGAGAAAGGGAGGAGCTTGCAGGCGGAGGACCAGAGAGGAGAGGTGCCCGTGCCTACGGCGAAGGGAGGAGATGTGAAGAGGGCGAGGAGTCCATTTGAGGACAAAGTAAAGAAGGTTCAGAAAGCACCAAGAATGCGGCCTCTTTTGGGGGCCCCCGGCAGTTCTCGCTCGCCGTCGCCGGGTGGAAAAAGGAGGGAAGAGAGAAAAGAGATAGAGAGAGAAGGCGTAGTAAAGCGAAGAGGGAGAGGGAGCGTGATGAGAGAGAGGCACAAGAGAGGAAGGTCTGCTGGTGGCGCTCTTCTCGCCCGCTGGCCGCTGCGGCGCTGCTGCTGTTACTACTCGCCGCCTTGCCTTCCACGCTGCACCGCGGCTGCTACCTCTATCTCTCTGCCCGTGTTCCGTGGGAGCGGCGGGAGGTTCTGTGGTGGTCCCGGCTAGAAGGGGGCGTGCCTCTGCGTTGTGGACCCCAGCACTGGATGTAGGTAGGGTCAGGGATAGAGTGGGTTTATCCGCCGATGGGTATCACGACCCATTTTCTTGTCAAAATTCATTTGGATTTTTCGCACTCACCTCTCTCGGTTCCATTAAAAATGTGGTTTTAGACTTTTTAGACTTTTTTTAACTGTTTGTTTTATTTAAAAAAATCTATAAATAGAATTATTTTTATAACTTATTTAATTGTTAGAAATCCTTTAATAGTGATTTATTTATTTTATTATTTGTATAAAAATTTTAAATAAGATGAATGGTCAAACTAGAAGTTTGAAAGTCAAAAACAACACTTTCAGTAAGACCGAGAGAGTATATCTAAAGATGGATCTCGATGTTAAAAGACCTAAAACATCTAATCTCTGTATTTTTAACATCAATATGAATTTTCATATTCAATTCTAATAGAAATACTAAATGCCCGTGTTTGTATTTGTTTTCTATGATTTTTCTCTATTAGATTTAATGCTTATTTTAAAAAAAATATGAAACATGCGACATTATTTTCCAAGGTTGTGTCAGACGCCTGGCGCAGTCTAGGCTGTAACTGGGTCTTCGCAAAAAAAAAGGCTAGGGACGGATGTGGATGTTGAAAGAGCCAATATCTATTTTCCTATTAATGTAATATGGATATTTATATTCATATTCAATATAAATATGGGTGTTATACGGATATATCTGCATTTCTTGTTGAATATTCTCTTTGACTCCATATTCATATTCGATAAAAATGTGAAACATCTGATACTATCTCTATCCGCAAAGTACAAATTATTTTGAAACCATCTAAATCTTATAAATTAATTAACTACATAAATAAAAATAATTTTAACATAACTAATAATATGTATCATTATTTAAAAGTTGTCTATAGCTAATGTAATTTAAATATTATTAATGCTATAAATCTTAAATTAATATCTGATTTTACTTAAATATTATTAATGTTATAAATCTTAAATTAAATATTATTTAATATTTAATAAATCTTAAATATTATTAATCCGTATTCAAATTCGAATAAAAACGTTACAAATAGTGGTATCCAAATACATATCCATTCAATCCAATCTGAATCCGTTTTTCAAGGTGGTCCTACGCATAGGGACACCACAGATGGCTTGTCTAGCCGACGCACCTCCTAGGTATCGCTTACCCCTCTTAAGTTCCACGGTACCCCGTCGCTTAGCGCATAAGTGTGCCTAAGTGGTTGCCGAATGGCAACCTTGTCGAACACTATTTACGGTATCTACGAATACAAAGTACCCTATAAAACCATCTGAAAGCTATATCTACAACTAATTAGTAGTGTAAATGGTATTAATATAACAATTAATATGTATCATTTAAAGCATTCAAAATTTACCTATATGGCTAATAACATTATATTAGGTTTATTATTATTAACAATATATAAAGGTTAATTTTAATTGTTATACTAATTTTAAGTACCTTCATTATTCACATGTTGATGAAATTATTTTTATATAATTCAAACTATTTATTGATAAATATGTATTTATAGTTTTATTGATTTTATATATTAAATTATTAAAATATTTATTATATTTGTTATTTATTAGTTCTCATTATCTGCAAGTGTTATATAATCATATTATATACATGCATAATGATTTTTCTACTAAAACTATTAAGAAGCAAATAGATATATTTTATCATAAAAATCTAGTAAATATCGAGACATGTGTTTAGCATTTGTAATATTCGTGATTCGAATAAAGTATAGTAAATGGTCATATCCATATTCGATTCCTTGCAGATTTAATCCAAATCCATTTCTACTTTTATCCACGTGTAGGTACAACTCCATGTGTGAGTACATGAAAGTTGTACCAAACGGAGTCTACACTGATATGGCGTCGTGATTGATTGCGCACGTATGTACGTACATTTAGTACGAAGTAATGAGCAAGCACGCCCACTCGTGGACCCAGTGCACGAATGGAGTTCGGGCGAAGCTTAAGCCACCGATAAGATTGCACAATTTTAAGTTTACTGTGCAATGTGATTTGATCAATAATTCAGAGAGTTCGCCGGTGCTGGAGCCTAGATACCTCGCCGGGTCCTGGGTCCGCCACTCTGCACGCGCTACTACTAGACGACTTGGAACTACATATATACAGAGCAACAGCGCAATCGGCACCCACTGTTCATCTCATTGTGATCATATCCGCGTGCGACATCCATGAGCATGCATAAGGGTACGATGGTACGATGATAGGGACCCTCCGTTTTTTTTCGTTCCTGCACTAGGCACGTCTCTCATGACACGTACAATACACTCTGGGCTCTCGATCTCGCTTGCATGTGTGACACGCAATCTAGGTTCTTCTCTTTCTAGGATCCATGGACATCTTTTTTTGTGTCTTCACCATCACACCAACTCAAGAGTAGTTTTTGAGATCAGTAAAGAAGAAAGCTCAAAGGTCCATTGATGGATCCATGCATGCTTCTACTGCTATATATAATTCCTCTAGTGTGCTTAATTTAGGCTTGGCACAACCCTTCTTTTACTGAAAGTGTTTGGGATGCCCTAACCTTGCATTGTTCAGATCTTGACCAACCAACCAATCTAGCTCCTTCAAAGATCCAAAGATACCGTGTCGGTAGTTTTTATTTCTTTTTCTTTTCACAAAAGGCATGCATATGCACTGTTGTCAATTCCAGATGCAATTTGACTGTTCCAGGTAGCTCAATAATACTTACTGCTACTATATTATGTACTATAGTTTACTGCTCGTTCAATCCTTCCTTCTCTGAAAATCAAGTTTTACTACTCGTTCAATCCTTCTCTGAAAATCAAGTTTACTGACAAAATAATTTTGAAAATTGTTCATTGGAAACCTGCTTACTATGGAACATTGGAATCCTCCATTAGTGTCGTTGGAGCTAAGCTAAGTGCGATCGTGTATATGCACCTAATGATTATCTTGTTTCTGTTGCCTTTTGGTGGCCGAGATATGCAATGATAGGAGGAGCACGGTTGAGGCTGAGAGGCCGGATCAGATCACATTCACATCAGTTATCAGCCCGACCGGACAAAAGCTTGCGAAAAAGAGCGCCAAGTATCGAGCCAACAACAGCAAAGGGCTCCAGCTGTGGATCACTGTGCGCGGGGACGACGAAGTGATTGCTTGTTGAAGGGTGCCTGCAGGCTCCTTTGGCATGCGCGCAATCTGCGGGCTGGGTCCAAAGGATGATGATACTAGCCCATGTTTAGATCGTAAATTTTTGTAATTCTGATACTATAACACTTTCGTTTGTATTTGATAATTAGTGTCCAATTATATACTAACTAGGTTTAAAAAATTCGTCTCATAATTTTTAACTACACTGCGCAATTAGTTATTTTCTTTATCTGCATTTACTGCTCCATATATGTATCCAAAGATTGATGTGATGGAGAGAGTGCGTAAAAACTTAGAATTTGGAAGAAATCTAAACAAGACCGGTACCAAAGCACAAGTCCGTTAATTCCCTGGCGGTCTCAACGATCATAATTGGTTAGAAATTCATATTGTACATTGTCAAGAAAAGTTGTCTAGGACTCTCCTAGTTGTAAACTGTAAGTCGGATTTTTTAGGCACATAGCTTTTATTACGCATTAGATAAACTGACAATTTGGAACACGATAACAATTTGCTCTGTTTCTTCCATAATCCATAGGGTTCCACAATATCATAATACATGGCACTATATGAGACTGTTTATACAAAATAGTTGCCATGATTCTTCCATGGGTTTAATTCCCCAAGATGGTCTGTTCCAGTAATCGGACAGTTATGGTGACTCTGCTTGGGAAAAATTGTTCAACCAGATCACTGTTGCGGTGACTGTTATGATCAAGGTCATAGTGTCATCTCTAGATCACTTCATTGAACTTGCCAGTTCCAATCCTGCATATCTGTTATCTGGTAAATCACTGTCATGGTGACGAGTAGCAATTTTCAGTCCCCTCTCAGAACTCGGATGAAACAATTCCAGCATAAACTTATTCAGATTCTGGTACAGTACATACAATTAATTGGTCACAAACCAATTCATGAACACAAAAATGGATTCCCACCTACTCTGTAACTATAGCATATAGCAACATCAGCAATGGCAGATTGAAAAAGCAGACAATGGCAGATTGAAAAAGCAGAGCGAGGACGAGCCTAACACAAAAGAATATACAGAGAAAAGTGAAAACTATGCACACTTCGTCTATCCAATATCTGCACTCGCAGGCCACAATAATGTCCCGCTTCATCAACAATCTAATCCTTTTGTTAGGATCTATATATATAACACACACACGCACACGTATAAGAACATGAACTATTTTTACCTCTATACAACTTGACATGGCCACAGGATATTATTTCTTTCAGACTTGGCAAACCATTCCTACCTCAAGGGTGGAAACATGTGGCACGTTAGCCGCGTAGGCAGGGCCTCGGCTATTCCTCATCAGGAACTCGTAGATGAAGTTTATTGCAATCCGCTTCATCAGACTAGACCCACTTTTTGCCTTCATATACGAGCGCCCCATGATGAAGGACATGCCTGCCTCTCTTGCCTCAGTCAGCTCTTGCAGCTCATTGCGCACTTCGCTGTTGACCTGCGTATTTTCTGGCAGCACAAACCTCACCCTCCTCGACCTGGAAGATACTAAATTTGGCTTTGTATCCTTCTGAACAGATGATTCAGGTGATCCCTCAACCTCACCATCGGCCTCTTGAAATGGAAGGCCTTTGCTGATGATAGACAACCTCTCATAGGGACTCTCTGAACCATCCAGATAACCATTTTGGTCAGAGTCCCCAGAGCGGATGAACTCTGCAATGCTGCTCACTAGGGCCTTCTCAAACTCCAGGCTGTCCTGCTGAACATCCCGGTACCCATATCGGACAACTACCCTGTATAGCCTGTATTGTTTCAGGCCAATGCGCCCGACCAAAAATCGCTCTTCAGGTTGGACATGTGGTACAGAAACGGATTTAATGCATAGGAAGACCAGAACCTGACGAAAAACACATTCATGTGCTGGTCAGGTAAACCATTCCTTCACTAGTGTGTTCAGATGTGAGCGTAAAACATTAGCATTTACATCAATGACCTTCAAAAGAACACAAAAGGCATGACAAGATACCTGATGAAATGCAGGGAGGTTGGTGACGAAGTGGGAGAAAATGGCAGGAATCCCAGACACAAGCTCTGTGTGTATGAGACCAATGCCTCTGACCCGAACAATGCCCAACGAAGGGCCTAAATTCAAAAGCCAGCTTATTGAGACCTTGTTATCCACATCAAACTCATACTTCTTTGTTGTGCCATAGTGCCAAACGCACATCACAGTCAAGAAAGTGAAGGAAAGAATTATAGGTACCCAAGCTCCTTCATGGAACTTCACGAGGGAAGCTGAGAAGTAGACAGCTTCAATTGCACCAAAGAAAAGAAGGAAGGCAAGAGCAAATACAACATTCTTGTTCCAGCAAAGGACAATGACGAGTGACATAAAACAAGTTGTAACAATCATAACTGTTATAACCGCCAACCCTGAAACCAAAAAAAATAGTTAAACTAGTGGAGTTAACCTTCAATCCATATGAAGTTGAAATTACATAACTAACTGAAAATATTCATATCTCATGAGTTTGTTATTTTGAGAAAGAAAAAAAATGCTAGCGAATTTGTTTACCTTGTGCATTTGCCATCTGTTTCGTGTTTCTGAAGCCTATAGTAACAGCCAAGCACAGTATCATTAAGATCCAATTGATCTCTGGTATGTATATTTGGCCATGTACCGTGGACGATGTATGCACAATCTTCACCCTTGGAAAGCAATTTAAGGCACAACACTGTTTGATAACTGAGAATGTGCCAGTGATAACTGCTTGGCTCCCAACTACAGCTGCAAGGATTGCAATCCCCAGAACAGGCCATCTGATTTTTTCTGTAAAGAGATTATCGCGTCAGTAAGCACCAAAGGCTTTTAGTTACTGAATATTTGTTTACAAGCATAAAAAGGCAAAGAGTGTACCAGGTACTGATATGTAAAATCCAATATGGTGGTTCCTCTCGAAATTGTGATGCTGTGAAATGTAAGCAGCTTGTCCCATATAGGCAAGCACGAGTGATGGATAAACCACCATTGTAAAAGCGATCTGTTGGAAAAAAAAGGGAGTGGTACAGAATTTTAGACTTACACAAGCTTCCAATAGGATGATCAGAATGGGTAGATGACATGTGTCACATCTTAAGAGTATAATATTGGAACGAATATTATATTATGATGTGATTTCTGGAGCACTCTCAATTGAAAGATAATCAAACTTTCAGTGCAACCAAGTAATCATATTTCTTTTTATTGCAAGTGTGCTTGCAACACAGTAATCAGTCGAATATTTCATGGGCATCCATCTAATCTGTCCATCAGGTAGATTACTGTTCCTTTTCTAACATAGGAAAGAAATTGTAGCCATCATGTATGATTTGTACCTTCCACTCTCCATCCTTAGTGGCAGTTTTCATATAAATGTGTTTTAAGCAATTCTTTCTTAATGAGAAGATGAGCAGATAATAGTTTCATTAGTTATTACAACCAATAAACAAAAACATGTGTACTTAAAACAATAGGGGAGTTCCAGATCCAACCTTCCCATCTAGATTTTGAGTATTCCAGATATGTTAACCACTCTGTATCTGTTAACCACTTGCTAAAAATTAATGTCCAGAGTCTCTGGGCTCTAGACTCTCTGCTTCCTTCTAAATAGGCCATATGGTTTCAGTAGTTTTCTAGTCAGAGTCTCAGATGCAATCCAATATATCCACATTTTTTTTCATTTCAACTGTTTTCTAACACAATTCCTATGGATTTACTTCCCGTGAGTTATGACACTAAACTATTTGCGTACAGAGAATCAGTAACTATGTGAGAATATAGCTTGTGCCTTTATATTGTTGATATTGCAGAAGATTATTGTTTTGCACATGAACTCATTCCATTGCATACCTTGATTGAAAACTGCGAGAAATG
>DXKC01004928.1:0-10611 GCA_031170775.1 Cymbopogon citratus
CAATGGTCATAACACTGTTGGATGATTTTTCTTCGTTTACCAGCTTCGTGAGACGTCAGGTCCTTTGATTTTTGTTCTGTTTGCAGATGTGTGTTATCGTGTCGAGTCATGACACTGTCTTGGTTACTAATTGTTGGTATTGGCCAGAGCATCTTGCGATGTCTTGGCACTTGGCAGGAAAGCTCACAACGTCATTCATCTCCCAAATGCCAAAACGGTTTTGTCATGTCCAGACGCACGCACCACATGTACATGCGGCAAATCAATATCTTTCGGCCGGACAGAAACACGTACAGGCGTCTGAACACGGCAACACCGCTCACAGAACATAAAATGCTCAGCGCTCAGCTCCAAAAAGTGGTCCATCACTAATTCAGTATCACATCACATCTTGTCCTGCTACAGCTTTTTGTTTTGCTTATTT
Organism: Cymbopogon citratus; assembly: GCA_031170775.1. Lineage (NCBI taxonomy): Eukaryota > Viridiplantae > Streptophyta > Magnoliopsida > Poales > Poaceae > Cymbopogon > Cymbopogon citratus. Next base: position 425 of record DXKC01004928.1, read on the forward strand.
GTCCATCCAAGCTCAGTCAAAATTTTTGTTTTGAAAATGTGAGAATTTCAGACAAATTTTGGCAGAAAGAATGGATTAAAATGAAAAAAGTTTTAATAAAAAGATTTTCTGTCTTCTTGACATACCCAATTTTAGTTTTGGTCATTTCTCCATCTGAGATCATTTGAAAATTTTGATTCTCAAAATTTGAGCACAACAAACCAAATGTTGGGTGCATAAATGATTTCAAATGAAAAGAGTTTTAACTACAAAGCTATATATCTCTTCGGAGTCTACACTTTGGTTTTGAGCGTCTCTCCATCTAAGGTTGTTTAAAAATTTTAAGTTTAAAAATGTGTGGACTCCAAACAGAATTTTGGTAACATTAAATGGCTAGAAACGAAGAAGTTTTCAACTACATAGTTGTATATCTCATTACGCTGATAGTTTATCCATTTGCAGGTGATTTAGATTATGTGTTGGGTGTGAATAAGCACAATATACCAATTATTTACTGACTTTATATGTCCTCATGCATTGTCCTCATCTCCATCTTTGTGCAATAGAATACAAGTGCTTGAGCCAGTATATTCATCGTCTTAAACCTTAATATGTCTTTATTTGTTTTGTCCTGGTGTTTATCTCGAGCTAGCAAGCGACAACACATATCTAGAATTATCTTTAATAATATGTCAATATGCAACAGGTCCTCATTATACGTGTCAATTGTCCTCATCTGTACTTTTCTGATCATGATCAGTCAATGCAGCTGGGTCCCCAAGGCACGGCGCCACATGCTAACAATACCCGCAGTCAAGGCTTATCGTGAAACAAATGGATGCATGAAGGTGCATGCATCATGCAAAGCACTTCAAATAAAGAAGCAAGAGAGCACATTTCACAACCAAGTGCCTGTGACCACACATGAACCACTACCGTCTCTTCTCCTATAATAAGGCCCTCCAGCCTCTTGCAGATCGATAGCCATCACCAGTGCCCAGTAGGAAGGCAGAAATAATCCAGGCAACAAACATTAGCACTGCAGTTGCATGTTCTTGGCAGGAGAAACAACACAAAAGATGAGGCCACAGGTGATACTCGTCACACTGGCTGTTCTTGGCGTCCTCGCCGCTCTGCCGCTCGGCAAAGGTGATGATGATGTGCCGACGAGAATCCTTTCGCATGCCTTCTAAATTCACCCGTTTTTCATCAAGAGGAAATTCACCAAGATCATCTATCACTTGTTCCGTTCATGCATGCCTAGCATACTAACTAGACACACTTTGACTCTAATTGTTGTTGACGGCCACAGGGGACGCCGACGACGCCGGCGGTGGCTCGTCGTGGCCGTGCTGCGACAACTGCGGCGCTTGCAACAGGAAGTTGCCGCCGGATTGCCAGTGCAATGACGTCTCGGTGCGCGGCTGCCACCCGAAGTGCAAGAACTGCGTCAAGCTCGGTGCAGGGATTCCTCCCGGCCATGGCCACGGCCCCGTCGTGACATACCGCTGCGGGGACATGCTCACAAACTTCTGCAAGCGCAACTGCACGCCGGCCGGTGGTGGCTTCTGATGGCATCGCCGGTGCCGTGCAAGTCGACTCGCACTCGCTTGTCTTGAGCTTCGTCGGAGAAGATAGAAAGAAGAAATAAATGTCGACGCTCGATGTTGCTCGTGTCGTCAGTGTTTTTTAGTAGTGTTTATGGAATAATAATAAAGATCATAATGCATGCATGCTGTGCTCAAAGCACTACTGTCGTCATTGGTGCTTTCCAGTTTGTCCCTTTGCTTTGTGCCTGTACCATGTCATTTTGTCGTGCGTCATGAGTCATGAGACTGAGCAGATGGTCCACGTCAATCTTTCCGGCAGGGGACACACACAGGTGGGTCCTGGGGCGTCTATCAAGACGGGTCCACGGGCACAAAGCCCCCACTTATACGATTGTGTAAAACAAATACCATGAATCTATATTTAATTAAGTTACTCACCTATTTCATTGAGAAACATGATTTAAGTCAAACCAAAAATTATGCATATGTTGACCTATTTCATTGAGTATGTGTTATGCCTATTGTGTTAGTGAGTAATGAGAAAAATGTACAATTTCATTAACATAATAACTTTTCCTTATTAGTTAGAGGTATCGAACAATAATTAGTGTTTATAGCTCTTAAGATCCCAACACATGCAAGAGCACAAGTTGATGAACTAGCTAGTGGAAATGAACAGAAGCCCCAATGTAAACTCATCTCCTGTCTTGGGTCTTGGAGCATATATGCTCATTCAGGCACCACCGTTGCCATGTTGAGAAATGATTTCTTCATCTCTCCTCAATAACTCTCATGACAAAGTATTTATTGGTATTTTTAGATAATGGAGTTTGACACCTCTATATTCATGAACGATACACATAGCCACAAGAATACAATAAACTTAGACTCACTACTCAACAAAGAGGAGAACACACGACCAAAAAGAGATTAAAAAGAAAACTAAGACCACGCCACATCCCTACACCCAACATCCTCTCCCGAAACAGCCCGGTTCGGTGAATGGAAGCCGTTCAGTTTGTGTATTTTTGTGGGGCGTGTCTAAAAGACACCATATGTACCGTTTTAGATAACACTAGCAGCTATGCACGTGCGGCACGCACGTGCTTCATAAAAAGGTTCTTACTATGGAAGTGTTTTCTCAGGACACAGTGTGAAGCAAATTAAACATTTCCAAATTCCGTCAAGGCACTTAAATTGTTGACAAAATGAATGGTCTGACTTCACAGTTCACACAAAAACACTTGCAGTCACACAGGTCCACTGCATCTACATGAGTTCAGTACAGCTTGAAGCCTGAAAATTATGCGCGTTTCTGCACAATGCTATCAATCTCGTTGAATTTGTGATTTACATCATGATTTTAATGGTTTGGCAATGTGATCAAAGCTGAGGGTTTTTTTTTTCCTAAGTAATTCTCTCATAGTCTCTCATCTTTATTTACTATACTATTATTCTTGTTCAGGACGGACATCAGTCCATGTAAAATAAAAACAATTAGCAGAATCAGAATTTTCAGGTCACATGCACGGATTGAGGACGACCAGTGATGGTGCTCCGTTCATGCCTGCCTCCGGATCCAAGCAGCACAACACAATATATTGAATAACAAAGGGCGACAAGCAGCTTACACGTTCTTCTTGAGTCGTCGTCCTCGCGTAGACCCGACTCCACTGTGTGGACGCAGCGTCGGCGGGTGACGTAGAAGTAGAACCCATGCTCCTCGCGCGCTCAACTTGGCGAGTCGTCGGAGATGGCGGCGACTTGTGCCCAACGCAGGTGACGTCAAACCAATGCGCCGGCTTGTCCGCTCGATCAACTTCGAGCCCGTCATAGATAGCAGCGGAGGTCTTTGCCACTGTTCCGCAGAGACGTCGTCGGTGTGGAAGGAGGCCGTGGCCGGTGGATGGCGGACTTCGCGATTTGAGGGCCTGCGTACGCCGGGGGCGGGTCTGGCGGAGAGGAAGGGAGAAGTCAGGGCAGCGGTTCCGATCTTGCTCTCCTCTATCTCCCTCTCTTCTCCCCATCTGCATCTCGCATAGGCTGCGGCAATGGCGGCAGCCCTGGCGGTACCACAACGACCAGACATTGAACCAGAGAGGAACAAACATGCTAGCTGATGATGAGAAGCACCAGGATGAAGTATGTATGTGCGCGAGGAACGCCACTCTGGCCTTGGCCTTGCTTGATGGCTGCCGTGTCGTCCATGGATGGTGTGGGCGGCTTGATGACTGATGAGGATGACGCCAAGACGGGATCGAAGAGATGTCGATTACTTCGAGCCCCTGCGGTTGTCGGAGCGCCTGTTCGCAGACAGATGGGGACGTGGCGGGTAACGATTTCGTCGGTGAGAAAAAAAAACACACCGGGAAGGAGTCATGCATGCTAACAGGAAACACAGCGTGTTTTATATGTTTCTGCCGTCAGGTTTCGGCGGGTCCACCGGCCAGTACAAATGTAAGAGACATGGGTACCGAGGGTAAGAAGGTTTCTACGTAACAGGTATTTTCTAATTCGTAGCCTCTTTTATAGAGTAGAGTAGATATGGTAGCAAATATGTACGTGTATTTCTTTTCTCATGTATAAATACATTTCAGACATAGATGCTTAACATACAAAGCACCACAATGAATATTTTGAGCAAGCTAGCTACACGGAAACGTTTATTTGTCTCTGAGAATACAACAGCATTAATTCATAAATTAATTGGTTTATTCGAAAACTACTGACAGTGGATGCATGATTATCTTCTAGAATCCATGACTCCTGAAACAAACATTATTATCGTCATGGCCTTCCTTTCACGAAATCCGGTGGTGGTGGAGGAAGCGATGTATTTGGCGTTGGCCCGTCCTCTACAATGAACACTGCAGCCATGCCCATGGCCAAATGGAACTCAAAGTGGCAATGTATGAACCATGCCCCTGTTCGTGCCAAAAAAAAAAAAACAAACCATGAATTAGATCCTCTGGAGTTATATATATTTTTTACTATACTCCAAATCAAACACGAACCTGGATTGTCGGCGACAAATCTGATGGCCGCCCAACCAAGATTGGGCACGAGGACGGTGTTCTTCCTCGCCGGGTTCACAAGGTTGAACTTGGCCTCATCCCTGGCCGCGTCATAGTTCCCAATCCCCTGCGCGAGCACGAACATGTCGTGTCCATGGAGGTGCATCGGGTTGGAGTCGCCCTGCAGCATGGCGGTGCTCTGGAACACGACGTCGACCACCGCGCCGTGCCTGAACCGCCGCACCGCCGTGGCCCTGGTCGTCGGCTCCAGCCGCATCTCCTCGGGCCCGAACGGGATCAGGGCCGTGTCGGTGAAGTTGAACGCGCTCGGCGGGTCGTCGGGGAGCACCGCCGTGCCGGCCACCTCGCCGCCGTTGAGGTGGTAGTAGTGTGCCTCGAGGATCGGCCTCGCCGTCGCGTCGTGGAAGGAGACGTTGTTCATGTTCGCAATCACCTGGTTGCTCTCCGGCTCGTCCCCTCTCTTGCACGACTTCCGGCCATGGCGGCAGATGGAGCCGAGACCCAGGGTGACGTAGAGCCGCTCGTCGGCGTGCGCCGGCACTCGGGCACGTTGCCGGCGGCGGAGCCCCGTCAGGTTTCCGTGGAAGTAGAAGGACTTGATTGTATCGTGCTCGTCAGGCATCTCAGGCACCACGACGCCGGAGTTCGTGGCGCCGCCGCCGGTGGTGGTGGAGTACTGAACTATGCCGCGGGTGGAGTACTCCGGCGTCTGCGTGTCCGGCGGAGGCGCCTGGATGTACTGGGCGGCGATGTAGTACTTGCCCGGTGCCGCGTCGGCCACGAGCAGGGCGTCCATGGTCTCGCCGGGCGCGATGACGATGACGTCCGTGGTGTAGGGCGTCACGTAGTTGGCGTCGGCGGCGACCACCGTGAACTTGTGTCCGGCGATCTTGATGAAGTACTCGGAGAAGAGCGCCGCGTTGATTATTCGCAGCAGGTATCTCTTGCCGGGCTCCACGTCCAGCACGTAGCCATCTTCGAAGACACCTGCAAATCAGCACCTTTTCAGTAAAAGATTTTTTTTTGAGGAAACAGTAAAAGAATCTGTTCATATATGCTATATGATTTTCAGTTGTCCAAGTTTCTAATTCATAGGTCAACCAAAACCACTTCATTAATTTGACTAATTAAATAAAGTAGCATGAATTCTTTTGGATCACATGGACATATATCTACATACATGTAGTAGGTAGAGTTCCGTTAGAAAATATAAATGATGTGTTTCGACTTTAGACAACAAGCAAGCGTCATATAATAATTCATTAAAAAAGACAACAGCATCGTAAGCAAAATAAAACTTTGACTAGTAATATTTTGTATAAATATATATTGGTAAAGAAACAATTTAATAGAACTGCATTTTATACAAAGTTGTTCATATCATTTTGAAATATCTATTCTCAACATATATAAAAGAAATAAATTTTTAACCAAATATTAAAATATAGTGGTCGCATAAGACAAACCTAGCTTTCTCAACATATGGTTGTCTTATAATAAAAGTGAGGGTTGACTATGTACCGGAGCAGTTGAAGAGATCTCCAAGCTTGCCGTTGATTGTGGACCCGCTGGAGAAATCATCATATAGACCTTTCGAAAAATTCCTGTCCACCGCTGCAAGGTCCTTCTCCCACCATTCCCCTGCCATGCAGCTCAGCTTAGACACTGCTGAATATATATGTGCTCACATATATCTTAAGAAGATCATCTAATTCATATGCTTGCTGATCGATGATATTATTCAACATGTGTATTCTCGTTCGATCGTGGCAAACAAACCTATGAGAATGGGCACCTCCTTGTGAGGCTTGGGAAACGGATAGGAGGCGGCGCCTTGCCGAGGTCGGATGATGAGAGCGCCATAGATGGTTGCCCGGAGGAAGGCGTCGTGAGCGTGCCACCACAGGGTGCCTTCCTGCCCGGCGACGTCGAACCGGTAGGTGAAGTTGCCGTTGGGAAGGATAGGGCGTTGGGTGACCATGGGCACCCCGTCGTTCCAACAATTTCGTGTCTGGAACACACCATGCCTGGATGATTGAAAATGGGATCAAATATATGTAAGATCTGTAGCAATGTTTGAATATCAATGAATACACACTTTAATTTTGAGTTACATTTTATGATTAAAGTATTTAAAAGCAACTGTAATGTTTAGTTATGACGTAGGAATAAGATATTGTCTAGAGGAACCATAAATCACAGAGTATATAATACCAATGGATTGTAAGGTTGTAGGGCGACTGGTTGACAACATGAACGATCACCGTGTCTCCCTCAGTGACCTCTATCGTCGGCCCTGGCAGCTGCCCGTTCACCACAGTGACCGGAATCTCGTTGCACATGTGCGTCATGTTCACCTGGCTTACCTGCTCATCAATCAATTCCACGAGTGCACGCATTGCATGCCCACAATATACATCAGTAACACTTCACCAAAAAATAATAATACTAGCTAGGTAGCAACAACATCTCAAATGGTGGTGCTCGTACCACGAACGTGTGCTCGACGGACGCCGCCGCCACCGGCGGTATGGCGATGGTGGCGAGAACGATGGAGACAGTAACAACGGCGACAGCAGCTGCCATGGGCGACAGCATCGACGACGACGACAGAAATGGTTTCATCGAGTTGTTTGCTGCTGAGCCTGTTTAAGATTCTCAGCACGTCTACTTCTATATGTGGTGTGTGTTGATATGTGGTATATAGGATGTAAGTTTGAGCTGAATATATAGCAGCGCCGAAACATGGTAGCGTCCTCAGGCAGCAGCATGATCTACACGAATAAAGTAAAATGCAACCTGATCCGGTCAAGTCAAGATGAAAGTACAACGTAGTTACCTGCATAATCACAGTTGATCGATATTGGAAGTCAGCTTAACCTGTCTTTCTAATATAAAAAAAAAATCAATCCTACCTGACAGTTTGCGGCGCCACCAATCACTGCCTTGTCCCTTGAATCATTGATCCTTTGCATATTATTATATATTAAAATACAAAAGGAAGAAGTCTTTTTAGCGATACAATAATTGCTCGAGTTCGTTTTTGACCACAAAACTCTGAGACCAAAAAGATTTAACCAGATAACTATCAATAACGGAGATTTCGACATCAAACTGATTCGAAAGCTAGATTTGTATTTACTTGAAATAATATTTCTAATTTTTCCAAAATGTCATACTAATTATATTCATTCCCTGGATATGGCCATCTAACTGGTTCTAAAGGCCAGAGTCGGCCCTAAATGGCCATCTAACTGCCATTTGGGGCGAAGAACCAAGATGCGTGGAGAACTTGGAAAATTTGGGGCCGGGGACGAGTAATATAGAGAGGGTTTAGAATTCAAAAAATATATATAGCGAGCGTTTAGAGTGGCGAGCATATTATGTCTCCTGCCTCTATTCATTATTTTACAAACGAAGGCAAGTTGCAAACGTCTATAAATAAATCCTTTCATATATTTATATTTTGATGTTATGTTACACATATACTCTCACAACTTAATCATCATTTCACATGTGAAATCCAAAACTATTAACACAAATGAATTATCACAACCGAATCTCACAATTTAGCTCTCACAAACAATGTAACACATTAGTACTCAAATATTTAGCATATTTTCTTTCCTCCAAATACTTCCTAAACATACTGTCCCTCCATTTCTGAAAAACTATGTAATATTATCATGTATATATCACTGTTGTTGGGATACATAGGGCTAACTGTTAGCTAATAAATTTTTAGCCCTATCCTATCGAAACAGGGGGTTAATTTTTTAGCCAATCATTCAACTAGGTGTTGGCCAATCAAATAGCTAGCCAATCCAGCTAATTTAGACTATTTTTAGCTCTAGCCAATAACTACTACCCTAATTGATCGAAACGGAGGACCTAAAAAAACTTAAATTTCTTCTAAACATGGTCTTGACAAGTATTTTTGCTAGCTTTCCTGATGGACTAGTATTTGTTTTATACTATAATAAATATTGACCTTTCATCTCATAATGCTTGTCATCTTGTAGCAGAGAACACATCAAGACCTTGACAAACTTTGCGCCGTAATTTGTGGGCAGTGATTTTACAACTATCTTTTACCCGTTTATAAGGCCTTGTTTAGATGGCAAATTTCTAGCCTGATAAACACTGTAGCACTTTCATTTGTATTTGATAAATATTGTTCAACCATTGTCTAACTAGGCTTAAAAGATTTGTCTTGTGATTTACAACTAATCTGTGCAATTAGTTATTTATTTTATCAACATTTAATGTTTCGCATACGACACAACATTTGATGTGATGAAAAGAGAGTCAAATTTTTAGCCTTTTTGATGCATCTAAACAAGGCCTAAAGTGAAAAAAAATTATGTTTGACATGCCTAAGGTGTAGGATTTTCTTGAAAAGAAATGTCAACTTGACATGAATACGGAGACCGTGTTCCCCACGGCGTTTTAATTTTATTTTATTACACACTGTGCATCGATTCAGGATGCTAAAGAGAGAAAAAATGATGTAGTTGATTACCGAGACGATGGATGCAAAGACCAGGTGTTGTCAATTGACCATTCATGCATACGTGAATAATAGTAAAATATAAGAAGATTCGGATAAGGCTGGCTGACATATATGTGTTACATTGTTCGATGATAAGACCAGGTATATTTGAGGGTTGTTCGATGATGGGCCCACCGCAATTCTTAGTTCATTTCAACATTGTCTTTATTTGTTTATTCAAGAACTGAAAGTTTTCAAACATTTGTATATGTAAGCCTTATAGACAGTCCAAGGTCTCCAGCCTCCCAGGCTATTACGAAAGAGTTGTGGGATATGAATTTAGAAGCTACGTCAATTTCTATTCCAGTGATATATAAATTTCTTGCAGTAAAAGAAAGAAATTAATTAACTGAACGGTAATTTTTTTTAAAAAAAAAGAACCATTCGTTATATTAGAGCATCTCCAAAAGAGTTGGTAAAAATGAATAGCTAAACATATGATTTAGCCAATCTCTAAAATAGAAAAATTTGTAAAAGAAACCAAAACTCCAACAACCTTTCTAGAATGACAAAACTAGATAGCTAGCGGCACATGCAAGACATATTTAGCATACAAAATTTTAGAAATAGCCAACTTACTATTTTACAAAATAAAATAGCAAATCTGTAGAAGCTTAACTTTTGTGTAAGAAATTTTAAAAATAACATACATAACAAGAATAACACATCTTTTGAAGATACTCTTAGACTAGCAAATAAAATTCTTTAATTATGTCTATATGTCAACTCGGGCCAGGTCGACATCATGGTGTCGAACTCTGAAGCCACTAGCGGCTGCAGAAAGCAGTGTGATTAATAATAAACAGAAAAAAAATATGGACAAGTCAGAAGGTGATGCAGCACGCGGTTCAAACCGTCAAAAAGTCATTGTTATCTACGTGATCACTTTTTGGATGTCAAAAAAGCTTTTTTTTCCCTCTTGTCAACTTATTAGCTCCATATAAAATTAAGCTAGATAGTAGTAAATAATTTGTATTTTCTATCGGCTATTTGTCCGCTTAGACTGTTGTGAAACATGTCAGCAACACTATTCTACTTGGATTCTTCTCGTCAGCAACACGTACTATTTGG
>DXKC01004939.1:0-11663 GCA_031170775.1 Cymbopogon citratus
TCTATTTATAGGGAGAGGTGGAGTAGGGGCTACTCCACCGCCACGTCATTGATCCGCATGATCATGCCTCTCCACCCTTGGATGAACCGACCTCCAAACCGCATTTAGATGGATGGCTGTGGCAATTCCATCACATGGGAAGCATGTTCATGTCGGTGGGAGCCAACCGACCTTGGCTGGCCACACCAAGGGGGTCGGGCGACCCCTCCTATGATAGGTGGGACCCACCTGGGTACTCCTGGGTTGATGCTGAAGTCGGTGGAAACAAGCTCAGCTTCCAAGTCCACAACTTAGGGGTCGGCCGACCCCTCTTTGACAAGGTGGGCCCACTAGTGGTCCTCCACTGGTGTCCCCACTTGACATGGAGTAAGTGTCGAGTGCAGCTTCATCTTTGTTCCCTCTGTGTGGGCCCATGGATCCATTTAACTTCATCTCTTACCCTTGAACAGAAACACAAAGTTGATCTGAGGGTCGAGAGTGGCTTGGTAATGCTTCACATGGATCATGACATGTCACCATGGCCTTGGTCACCATTTGAGGGGGTCGGCCGACCCCCACTTTGGTGGGTCTAGGTGCCTATTTTGTCCTGAAATGTTTGTACCTGCAAACCAAATACTAAGAGTTCTAATAGTATGACATGTTATGTTATTCTTCCTCTATTTCCAGGACTGTTGATGGTGTTTTGAGAAGGAAATTTAGGGTATAACCACCGTCAACACCCGTGGCCTTCCGAATCGATTGAGGTGGCTCGCTAGGCCTATTAGGGACCCAAGCTATGGTGGCGGTGGGAATGGCAGCTTGCCGGTGCTGCGCAGTGGTGTGGCAGCGCAGCTTGCCATCTCCGGCAGCAGTATGGCAGGCAGGAGCTCGCACGACCTCTCCGGAGCCTCAACAGAGGCCTGGGGTGCGGAATAAGGCACAGGGCGAAGTCGCGGCTAGGTATGGCCGCACGCACAGTGGCGCGTCGCTAGAGCGATGGCGGCGGACTGGCGTTCCAGCGAGCTGAGGCCCCCACGGGCCCAACCGGCTAGGGATTCACGATCAGTGCGATGAGGCGAAGTTGGTGCTCGTGAAGTGATAGAGAGAGGTCGTCGGAGCGGGCCTGGACATGTTGAGGCAGAAGCTCACCGGAGCTTTGGCGCTGGCAGGCATGGCGGTCTTGCCCGGAGGCACTCAACTTGGCTTTATTCGAGCAGTAGGAGGCACAGTGAGGTGGAGCGGGGCTCGGTGGAGCTGTAGAGGCAGGCAATTGAGCAATGGCACTGTGGTGGCGGCAATTTGGCTGATGGGTGTACGGCGGTAGCAATGGAGCTCCGTGGTGCTGCTGCTGTGGCGGAAAGGAGGAAGAGATGGGCGACGCAGTGAGGGAGAGGGAGCGAGTGGACAGGGCTCCACGCTCCTTTTGGATGGGCTGGGCGAGCCATCCAGGTTCACTGAACCTGGGCCGGACGGGCGTCGCCGGTGACCGGTAGGCATGTGGCAGAGGATGAGCGGGCGAGCGGGCGGTGGATGATTGAGTGGGAGCAGTGTGAGCTGAGCGGGTGGGTGCGGTGTGCGCTGTTTGGCACGGGCGGCAGAGCATCGGATAGCCATGGCCGTCGGTGGCCGGCTGCCACGCGGCCGGCGGCAGCTGGGCAACACGTGCGGAGGAAGAAGAAGAGTGGGAGGGTGATGCTGACGGGTGGGTCCCATCCCAATTCCAAATTGAACTAGATACTATTTTGAACTATAACTCAAAACTAATTAGAATTTGGGAAAACTTCCAAACTACAAAATGAAGCCCTTGAGGAGAAGAACATTTCATCTTTTGGGGTCACATCCTAATTCTGTAGAGAATTCGAGTTACAAAATTCCAAACAAAAATGGCTTTTAAATGAAAATGGAAAAAGCTTATTTTTAAACCCTTTAAAAATTGATTTGCACATTTTGAGCACCCTCAAACCATTTTTATGAGATGCAACTAAAGTTTGTTCATCATAAAATGCAATTTTTATTAAGGGCCAACAGAAAAGCAATGTAGCTATTACTTCTAATTAAGTCAAACAAAGTCAATTATGGTCAGGCTTAATGACTAACATGAACATTGATACATTTAGCATCCTAAACATGTCTAAGTGGGTTTAGTGACAAAACACCACTCACTTGCATTAACACTACTGATTATAATCCTATAAACCATAAACCAAGCAATTAACATGAAATGACACTTGACCATGGATGCAAGTGCACAAATGATGCTTATGCTCATGAAATGTTGGTGATAATGCATGATTAACACCTAAGGTGTTACAACCTTCCCCCCTTACAGAAATCTCGTCCTGAGATTTGGAGCGAGTAACTTTCAAGGGAAGAAAAGCATGTCACCCCAAGATCCAAACTAATGATAACAAAAGGCCACTTAGATTTGATTATTGGATAGGCTAACTTGGGCACACAACTTTCTGGTACTTACTCTTCATAGATGTTTTCGTCTGAAGAATTTCCTTCATTGACTCCCATGAAGTGTTGATCCAATTCAAAGAAATCCAAGAAACCATTGTTCCAAATATTTGCTCTCTTTTTCTAATGACAACTTTGTATTATCTAAGTCCACCGAGTGCATGGTGTAGGTGATAGCCAACTATGTTGATGCATTATTCTCTATGGTCTTTATCTGAGGGTATCTCTATCCAAACAACAAGTACTGGAGTGGAATTCGATGCAACCTCGTGGGTAAAAATACCAATTAGAGATACCGTACACCACCAAGCAGGTTGAGCACACTTTCTTTTATAGTGTAGTCACATAGTAGGTTGAGTGGACATGCATCATAGCAAACTAGCCTTGTTGCATTACCTTTGATATTAGGGCTCTCCTTCTCAAAATGAGAGGCAAGGCCGCAATCAAGTGGGACAATCCAAGCTTCCATTATAATGCACCTTGGGGGTATAAAGAGTCTTTACTTTGTTGGAGATTGATCTTCTGGTTGGTAACCAACAGCTGTCTCTCAACACTAAAAAGCTCCAAGGCTTTAGCTTTTGCATCAAGCAATTGTAGTTGTTGTTGATGTAGACGATCATTCTCCATGTTAGCCAAAAGGATTCACACGATCATTCTCCATGTTAGCCAAAAGGATTCACACTTAAAAGGATTGACTTGTCGAATGATCACCATACATTAAGTGATTGAGAACTTGGACAGAGGATCATGAGACGCACAAGGAACAACCTATGAAAAATCGTAGATTTACCATGGTCCTTGTTTATCTCACATCTTGTCCAATTTGAATGTGGCATGTCTTCTCTTGATCCATTATGGACAACACACATCTGATCGAAGGTAACTTCACTCATGGAAATGGTCACCACAGTCACTTGTCTACCATCTCTTGCAGTCTAGTAATGTCAATGTCATTGACTTGTTCTTCAAAAATCACCTTCTTTGCAACTTCAGAAGGAAACCCTATTAGAAATAGTCTGATAAAGATTTTCCAATAGGATATAGAAAGACAACAAAGGAAAAGTTCACAAGAGGAGGATAACACTTTGGTCTTGTTTCAATAATGGATGGTGGCAACAACCCATGATACCAGCGCGTGCCGAGTAGCACAGCCTTGTGTCGGCCGCCACAAGAGGCTCCTAGTTTCGTCGCGACACCATTAGTTGTTAACCAAAACACCATTATTGATCTTAAAACCAACATGATATCATTCATGACACAGGTAAATCTTGCATGGATACACATCTAGTGCAAGATAAATTAAGCAAACAATGATGATCACAAAATTTAAGAACAACAAGGAGGAGGTTAAAGAACAAGAGCATGGCACAAGACCAACATGAATATTCTGTGCCTATCAAGGTCAGGATGGGATACAAGGTTACATAAGATTTGGTCTTGTTAAGCACCAACATTTGAGATGATAGTAGATGAAAGGAGTGGAAATCAAGGAGCGAAACTGAAATGCCACTCAAGATTGAATTGATAAAGCAAGAATATGAGTTGCAAGGATGAGAATTCTAGGATCATGTTAGAGGAAAGTCACATTATACTAGTTCAAGATTTTAAAATTTATAGGATGAGCACTTTACAAACATTACATATGCAATATGTATGCACACATGACACATGTTTTCAAGAACAAAGGGGAGAAGAGCACATGTATGCATAAGCAAAATCGTCATGAGATAAGCTCGTCCTAGTTGTCTTTACGAAACTATTCACCAAAGGTGGCAATTACGTTTTATGGCGGTGGCATAACACACACTTCATAAATACAAAACTAATCGGGCTACACATTTTGCATGGTTAGTGTACATGCAGAAAATTCATTTCAGCCCAACCCACATATGTTCATGCAATTCAATGAAAAATTCATGCACCTTCCGAAGCAAGGTGAAAACACCGATTATCACACCCCCACCATCTATATATATATCCCAATATACATACATGTAGGTGCACGCTACCCAGATCATCGTCCCAATGACGGCATCGCCATAATAGACGGAGTCACCCACACATGTGGACCTTCATATAAACATGTGTGTAACATGTAAATATTCTAGTACCAATAAGCACTTCTCTAGACCGGGGGTTGTCCGATCATGCTCTTACAACTCACACTTACCTTGGCGTAGAGGCACAATGATCCATACTTTACCATCCAAGCGAATGGCATCCATACAGTTCCATACCGTATGGACAACAGAAAGTAAAATATGATGCGAGCCCCAAAGTTAGTATTTAAATAAGCCACCTGAATTCCTAGTTGGGCATAGAGGATATGAAAACTGGCACACTCTTAGTTTAAAATTATAGATTTAGACACCTATTTATAGTTATAAGTTGGCAATTAGCTTTATAAAATTGAGTTATTTTTGTTTAAGACACACATATGAACAGTAGTAAGCTCAATACCAGCTATAACAGAACCGCCCAATTTACTAAAGCACAAGTATGAAATTCACTGTCACAACCACAAACTGACATACTTGACCCTAATAAATCCGGTAGTCAATGAAATCTCGAGGGATCTCAAACTTTTTCAACATACAGCCAAGATCTTACACAATCTAGAAACCACAGTCCACATGTCACCTCAATTTTACAAATAATTTAGTTACATCAGAGTTTAGCATAGAATTATTACAACACTAGTTTACAATAAAGTTACGGAAGCAAATTAGGTTGGAATAACCTAACACTTTTAATTTAATTACAGTGCCAGCTCATATTAGTCATATCCAACAAAAGCATCAAGATAAGTAACAGGAATGACCATTGCCCAAGGTTGACTCTTCACCACATAAAGCAAGGAGGAAGCACTCCTTGCAGCAACAATAGTACACCTATCTACCTGCAACAAGTGGGAATAAACCCTAAGTATGAGGATGTACTCAGCTAGATTTACCCGATAGGAGTAAAATAAAAGACTCTTAAAGTTATGCAAGGCTTATTTGGTGGAGATGATTGGCTGGCAATATTGTGAAAGAGCACTACTATCATAAGTCCTAACTTTTAATATTTTAGTCAAGTTTTAGCAGCAAGTTTAGTAAAGCCGATCATAGCTAGATTTGCACCTAGTCTAGGTATCAATCACTTGATTAAGATTAGGTAACAATAGTCACCATTTTAGGTTGAGCATCTTTTAGCACCAACAACATAACCATATCTTTATTCCATAAATTACTATGATGGAGTAGCTCAGTCAAGTTGCTCACTATCCAGGAGCGATGGTGATTCAAATCGATTACTACCCAGCTGGGAAAATATTTCTCACAAACCACATTTCCCCCGTTAGGGATGCTACAGGTCACCTATAGAACTGTTTGGGTAAAGTCGTGGGATCGACTGAGGCCACCGTACCCAGAGGCCTCCCGACTGCCAGAAATCAGGCCTCGCATGCCCTTGGGCTCACTCTTCGTGCCTCTGTCGTTCCCCCATTCAGTGCCAATATGGGCACCCAGCATCTCTGAATCCCGGCCCGAACAGAACATAGGCTTCGCGGTCGGAAGGACTTATCCAGCCAACTAAATGTGAGGCATGCTTTCGAAAATGACCGAGGGAAACCATTGGACAGTTCCTAAGCGACATAGATGGGATAAAACTACACAAGACCTCCAGTCTTCTCCTCAACACCAATCCTGCCCGGTCTGGATTTATTATCTCCACATGGTTATCTCCACAATGGCATTCAAAACCAACCATCATCAGGTATCCACCAATAGCTCGCGGATGACAGAAAATCACCCGACTTCAACCAGTCTAATTAAGCATGGCTAAGCATAGATCGTTATCCAATACTAGTAAGATTCAAGGATATATTAATAGTGGACAAGGTAGGATATATGCATCAACGGTTTCATCCAACTCCTACCAACCTAATGCATCATTTAAAAATTATACTCTTGTGTATTTATAAAAAGATTGGGTAGGAGGCTTAGAATGCTCCGGGGCTTGCCTAGAATCCTGACTCTGTTAGGTAAGTCAACTTGCACCATCTTGGTGTTATCATTGGTCACGACACTTGCTCAATCCATCCATCTTTGGGGTTTTCCACCAAACACCATCTTCGGGTTTTGGCTCCGTATCACGTCCTTCTCATGCACCTCGCATACCTAAATGAGATGCATAATGCGAGCGCATGAATGCGATGAATGGTGACATGAGGTGCACAATGCATATGTATGATTGTGAAGAATGACAATATGCAAAGCATTCACGAAAGCATACCAAACTAACATAAACATCTAAGCATATCATGCAATTATGGACACATAGATTACATAATTTCAGATATGAACCAATACCATTACACTAATAGATTATACTTAGCCCATAAGCATAAAAAGACAATATGTGATAATGGAAACCATTCATTAAGGCCTTATTAATTTATTATTAGAATTAGAGTAGAACTGCATAACATATTTATACTGCCTATAAAATTCTAATAAAATTACAGTAGCTACATCATGCTCAATGGAGTCTACCACAAAATTTTCATACCAAAACTATAAGCACTTTATCCTATGCAAAATTTGAAAGCAATAAAACATAATAGGCCATTGAATCATTCAAAATACGATGGCAAATCAGAACCAAAGCAATGGCTCAGGGTTTACTCCCAATCAATCGAGTTGGCAGGGGGAGACAATGACTTCAAGGCTCTTTTATTTCCAATGGCATTAGAGAACTTACCGCTGCAATGGTTTGACAAATTAAGACCCGGGTCAATCAGATATTGGGAAGTCCTTCAGAAGGCGTTCTGCGACAACTTCGCAGGCATCATTACACATCCAATGACCTCGGCAGAACTTAAGGCGATGAGACAACGAAGGGGAGAGTCTAAGAAAATTCTACAGAAGATTCAGAGAGTGCAGAGCACAAGTACATGACTGTTGACGGTAATTATACCATGTTTTTACACCATTAAAACCGTCAACAAGACATTCCTTCTAGAAGGAAACAATCGAACACATAGTGACTTAGGTACAAATAACTTGGTCTCACATGTACTTGTCATTATTTGGTTGCAGACACTCAGAACAGATACTTTTTAGTGTTCAAAAGCTCCATATGTAGGTTGGGCAACCAACCAAGTATGGCAAATTGACAAACCAACTTCACAATCATCAATATCATAGCTTCCAGAGACAATGTGCAAAATATGGGCATAATGTTGGGGTCGGCTGACCCCACATTAGTGGGCCCAGCACCACCATTGTGCTTAGAATTGCATGATGAAGCTACCTGCAGAAGATGAGCCTTTGATTCCACCAAAGGGGGTCGGTCGACCCCCTTATGGGACCTTTCCAGCCACGGCCAGACAACCAGAATCATCCCAACACAATCCCAAGCAAGTGCCACCCTCAGATCAGAAGTATGTTTCCTCTCAACGGTACAATATGAAGTCCCATGGATCTATGAACCCATATCTCCATCATCTAATGTGATCAAGGGGTATCACCACTTCATTCCCATTCTAAAGGAGGCATAGAGGGCCCACAAGGAAGGGGGATGGCTCCACCCATCATAGGGGGGTTGCCCGACCCCCTTGTGGGGCCATCCAGCCCACCTGTTTCACCAAACGACACACACCAAGTGGTCCCACGCTCAAGGGGTTGGTCCCACCTATCAAAGGGGGTCGGCCGACCCCCATTTGGTGACCAACTGGGCTCAGATTTTCCCCACCGACTCTAAGCATGCAGGCATGCATGACCCTTGATCCACACCCTTGATTAAAGTCGGTACAAGGTCGGTTGCAATCAACGGCTATGATGGAGAAGCACCTGGATCGCTGACGTGGCTTTAGAGTAGCCCCTACTCCACCTCCACTATAAATAGAGGGGTACCCCCTCACTCTCAAGACACCAAGGGAGCTACCAAAGCTATTCATTCTACTTCCTCTTTAGTAGTAGTAGTATTCATCATAGGGAGAGAGTGAGAAGAGTCTGGAGGAAGCCCCGGAGCTGTCGGTAGTCTCCTCCAAGCTGTCGGTAGTTTCTTTTATGGTATTTGATTCTTAGTTTAAGTAAAGTATTTACTTAAGTTGTTCATTGGTTCACCGCCCTTAACCTGGTACTCTAATCAATTTCATCAGGATCTGGATTAGAGTAGTAAGTTATAGTGTAGATGTGGTGTCTAGGCTATCGCTTACCAGTGATTGTGGCTTGTTCAATGGTTTGTTGTGGTACCTAGTAGATGGTGACATCCCTATCTAGGCTTTGAATCCACCATGTTTGGGCAAGTTATTAAAACGTAGGTCTTCTTGTGCTAGGTGGTTCAACACCCTTCTCATCCCTTTCTGTTGTTGAACGGCTTAGTGACCCAAAGTGAACAACCTTTGTATCTACCTTCCTTGACTACTTTCATAACCATAGGAATCCTCTCTACCCTCAATTATATACCCTTATGTCATTGTATGACCTTAAGCCTAGTTAGTTTACTTCACGTTCTCTATGGAAAATGCGATACCTGGAATACTCCCGGTGAAGGCTACATTGACTACCGTACGCTTGCGGTATATCCGTTTGCCACTTCTAGTGTCAACAAGCTTTCTGGCGCCATTGCTAGGGAACGGTAGCTGTTCTTAACATAGGACCTAGTCGCCCATTTATCCTTTTCATTTAGTTATCATATCTTGGACCAAACACCTCTTTTTCAATATGGTGCTCCAAAGGGGACTAGTTTGGAGCCACCTAAATCATCCAAAGCCATTTTGGCTGTTCGCTATGAGCTTCGCCCTGGCTTTATAGCGATGGTTCATGCAAATCCCTTTTTTGGGAGTGTAGATGAGAGTCCATATACTCATCTATATGAATTTGAGCAATTGTGCTCATGCCTTAATATACAAGGCATGACACGAGATACCTTAAAATGGAAGCTATTCCCATTCTCTTTGAAGGGGGATGCTAAACATTGGTATGCTCGTCATGTAGATAGTGCACAAACAGAGTGGGAAACCCTTCAATCCAAATTCTGTCTAGCCTTTTTACCTATCTCTTGAGTTGTCCATCTTCAAATGGAGGTCTTAACATTCAAACAAAAGGAGAAGGAACCTCTAGGTGTATCATGGGGCCATTTCTTAGATCTTGTCGCCTCAGGCCCTGACCTTGCTATACACGACCCAATGCTTTTGCAACATTTCTACATGGGTCTTAGCAAGGATTCTGCACAATTCCTTGACATAGCCTCTAGAGGATCTTTCCTTCATTTGTCTGCCAGTGAGGCAAGAGCCATTCTTAACAAAATCCTTGAAAACACTCCTTACATTGACATTCATGAGGAACCCCCTAAGGAAGAAGAGGAAACATCTCCCAACCAAGAAGAGGAAGTTTCGATAGACAAACCACCACCAATCCAATCCCAAGATGTAGCTATCGAACCTGAACCACAAACACCCCAACCTATAAATTCTCCAAAGGAAGAAGAAATTCAACCTTTGGAGTACCTTTCAGAAATCGAGGATAATCTTTTCACCGACCCTGATTTTGGAAACACCTCGAATTTTCCTATGCAAAGGAGATCTTCTGCACATTCTACTCCAAACCTTCATTCCCCTAACCACCTCAAGGATACGGTCAAGGAGCTAGCATCTATCATGAGCAACGAATGGCTTAAGGAGGCAGAAACTTCATCCGAAGTAATTCGAATCATTTCTCCCTCCACAACCGTTTGTTGTTTCATGAAAGATGTTGCATTAGACTTCCTTTACAATCCCACCGTCGGCGTGACCATCATGTCTGATTCCCTAGCATATGCTCTCTTTGCTGGTGATGAACCTCTGACTCCAACTGACAAGCTTCTAAAAATACCATCAGGAGAAGTCATAAAGAGTCATGGGATTGCACGCATGGTCCTAATAACAATCAATGAAATCACGATTCTCTTGAACTTCTATATCTTTGAGATTCTGGATTTTGATCTTTTGATCAAGCATTCCCTTGAAAAGCTTCTAGAAGAAAGCCAGTATTCGGGGAGCCTAGACGTCAGCCTTGGGAAAAGCATGAATCTTTCTATCTCCTTAACTCAATCTGCAAATTCAAAGGCAGAATTGAAACCCGAGCCTGACCCAATAGAGGAGGTAATGTCGGTATCTCTTTTAGAAGCCTCTTAGCCCAACCTAGAAGAAGACGCCAAGGATTTCATCCAAGAAGAAACTGATTTAGACGAACCTTTAGACTTGGATGAATCCAAACCACCCCCCAAACCTTCTATAGAACTCAAACCCCTTCCTTCTGGTCTCAAGTATGCGTTCCTCAATAGTGATCGAGAGTCCCTCGTAATCATTAGTGACAAACTATCCATGGAGGATACCTCCAAACTCATCACTATTTTGGAAAAACATCGATCTATCTTAAGTTACTCTCCTCAAGATCTCAAAGGGATTAGTCCTACTCTTTGCACACATCGCATCCCAATCAATCCTGACGCTACACCATCTAGGGAGCCTCAAAGGAGGCTAAATAATGCGATGAGAGAGGTCATGAAAAAGGAGGTCCTAAAACTCTTACATGCGGGCATAATCTACCCTGTTCCAAATAGTGAGTGGGTTAGCCCCGTGCAAATTGTGCCTAAGAAGGGAGGCATGACGGTTGTGAAGAATGAGAAAAATGAGTTGATCCCTCAACGAACCATCACAGGATGGAGGATGTGCATAGATTACCAAAAGCTCAACAAGGCTACAAAGAAAGATCACTTTCTGTTACCCTTCATTGATGAAATGTTGGAATGGTTGGCAAAGCACTCTTTCTTTTGTTTCCTTGAGGGCTATTCAGGTTATCATCAAATCCCCATCCATCCTGATGACCAAAGTAAGGCCACCTTCACATGCCCATACGGGACGTATGCATATTGTCACACCCCAAAATTTTCATTTTGGGTTGTGCGTAGAAAACACAAAATAAAATAAATGATTTTATGAATTTTCTAAAATTTTCCTAGATTTAATTATGTTGTTTACAAATTTAAAAAAAAGTGAAAATGAGTTTCCCAAAATATTTTGAATTCAATTTGATATGTTTGTTGCATTCATGCCAAAAGCATTGATTTATTGGGTGCAAAAAGATTTATTAAAAATTCCAGTTAAACTAAGCCAGGAAAGGATTTATTCTATTTCTAAAATAAAATATGATTTTTGTATAAATAAAAGTTTATTTGTTTTTATTTCAAAGTCAAAT
>DXKC01004949.1:0-11192 GCA_031170775.1 Cymbopogon citratus
CTTTGTGCTATAAAATGCATCATGCTAAGTGTGAATTAACTGTTAGGCTCACAACGGTAGCCGGCAACAAATGGTGGCAATTAAGAAGCTTCACCAGAATATCTTGGGATTGCATTTCTTTAGAACCTTTCTGGTCAGGCATTTTTTTCCTTCACGGAATTTCTCCTAACTGGCGCAGCGCTGTGCTTATAGGCCGTGTGCAAGTTGGACCTAGGCTTACTGGACTATAGGACAACAAGATTATATATGAGACATTGTTTGTATGAATAATATAACACATGTTTATACTTTAATTTCTCTTTTTTAGATTACACAGTATAACGCAGACGTCCAACATACAAGCACACTCACCAACTATAAACAGACGTACGTAAACCCTACCCCTATGAGCACTTCTGAAGGATTGAACTGACAGATCTCTTAAAGTTCACGAAGTTACCATAGACGCCTCGTGTCGATGGGGATGTCACCTACCACTTAATATATATATAGCACCGGGAAATCCTGAAACAAATCTAGGAAAATGCGAGCACTAGTGTCACTACAAGAATTTCTGGATTTTTTTGACAAATGCATGTCGTCATTTATAGTACCTAAATTGTCATAAAAGGTAATTTGTGACAAAAAAAGCTGTCGTCATGCAGTTGTCACATAATGACCGACACAAAAAGTGAGGCGTGACAAAATAAAGAAAATCTTCATATAATGTCACGAGCTTTTGTGACGGTACGGACTTAGCGTCACAAATGGTACTGTTTTATGACAATGGGAACCGTCACAAATTGGTAGTCAACGCGTCACATAATACATGGTTCGTCACAAATGACCTGTTCGAAGCAGAACTTGATAACTTTTTTGTAACAACCATGGGTCGTCATATACTACTATGTGACGCGGGTTTTTTGTCTTGTTATGTACTGCTTTGGAGGCAACCAGAGGTTTTTTGTGACGACCTATGTCGTCAAAAAATATTATATTACATGTCATCACTGTCTTGTTTCGTATGAGGTTTAAGTTTCGTTGAGACGACTGTACATCGTCACAAAATATATTTCCATTAATGACGATATATACATGCACATGAGAACTGTCATCAAAGGTGATACATAGAGATATACATACAATTCATAATCCATCATCCAGAAACTTGAACTCACAAATCGGAATCCATCATCCCCATATACACTACCATCACAACTCACAAATCATGCACAATTGAGCCCAGCCATCATACACATACCATATAATCCACTTGTTAAGATGACAAGTGCTTGCCAATTGAAACAACACACAAAGTTCCTGGTTTCCATCATACAAGTTCAAACTGTTCACCAACACAGCTGTTCACATAGACTAACAGTTCACCACAACACACAAAGTTTTAGATTACCATAGCACATAAGACTGACAACTGAGTTCACAAACATAGCAACATATAGTTGTCAAAGTTTCAACAGAGGAAGCTTGGTGTCCTTGCAAGGAAGCCGAAGGTAAGGCATAAGCATTGTGAAGATGTAGTTCATTAGGACCTACCTCAACCTTTCTGGAGTTTCAGCGTAGCTCGTAGCAGTGCATTAGTCTCTTCAAACATGCTATTCATCCCCTTCACTTCTTCTTGGGTCTGGCGCAGCAAGTTCTGGTCTCTTCAAGTGCGGCTTGCTGAGCTCAAACCTATTCTTCAACTCTTCCTGCTTCCTAGCAGCTTCATGTCTCTCAGCCTGTAGTGTTGCCTCAAATTGAGCTTGCAGGCGTGCTTCTGCTACGGTTGTCGTGGAACGGGCATCCCTCGCCGCTTTAGTTTCACCAATGTTTGGAAGGAAGGTTGAAGAACGACTGATGTAGCTGAGACTTTCAGCAACATTCTTGGATGGAGACTTCTCTAGTTGTCCTTCTTCACCTTCTCTTGCCTTCTCTGCAACCATATGTTCCTATATAGAATACATCCACATCATAACAAGGCTATATACAATAGTGTTGATCTAGGATTGAATTATAGTGTAGAAGTATGCAAAAATTAAGTCATTTACATAGATTTCATCTGCAAGAGGAGAACGGCCATTTGTGGACTTGTCATACATTCACCTAAGAATTCAACAGCATCAGGGTCCATGACATTGTACTTAGACCTCTGGAACATGTGAAAGAACAATTTACAATGATATCCCAAAATTTGTACAATGCATACATCAAAGACTAATGTAAGACATGCATGGTGCAAGCATCATGCTGAAACTTAGATTTTGTAAGTCATGGAATTAAGATTTTGTAAACATGGCAGCATGCAGTTCATGGAATTTAGATTTTCTAAACATGGCAGCATGCAGTCCATGGAAGCAGCAGGCTCAACTTAACGTGGTAGCTCATCGTACAAAACATAGGGACAAAATCATATTGTTCTTAAAATTCATGTGATCACAAAATTAGATTGTTCTTAAGAAACATGTCATCACAAAATCACAATATCAGATTGTGCTAACTTGGTAGTTCAAGATAATAATAGGAATGACATAGTAGCTGTACCAGGTTGTATCAATGTGCAACGTAGCACCTAGATCCTGTCTTTTGGTGAAGCTGCACTTGGGCACGGTTGGCTTTATTCTTAGCACTTTTTTCCTACACCACCAATGCAATACAGAGTTTTCATTCACATGCACTGGTTGCATTTCATAATAAGAAAAGGAGATAATCAAAGCATGGACCTGACTCATTGGGTCAAAACAGTACTCTACCAAGTTGGTCCACTCTACTTTCTTCATCTTTAGTGGAGGTTCTTTGGCCAGCAACTATTCTTTTGTCATTGTTGGGTCAAAGTACTTCCTTTTGATGTGGTACCCCTACTGCCATACTCCCCTCTTAACAATATCAGTGCATGCAGCTTTGCTTGGTCCCTCTTTGTCAACTTGCACATCCAGCTGTTGACACCATAAGTGGCAAACGGATATACCGCAAGCGTACGGTAGTCAATGTAGCCTTCACCGAGAGTATTTCAGTTATCGTATTTTTCACAAGAAACGTGAAGTGAACTAACTAGGCTCAAGGTCATCTAGTGACACAAGAGTATATGATTGAGGGTAGAGAGGGTTCCTATGGTTATGAAAGTAGTCAAGGAATGTAGATACAAATGTTGTTCACTTTGGGTCACTAAGCCATTCAACAATAGAAAGGGATGAGAAGGGTGTTGAACTGCCTAGCACAAGAAGACCTACGTTTTAATAACTTGTTCAAACATGGTGGATTCAAAGCCTAGATAGGGATGTCACCACCTACTAGGTACCACAACAAACCGTGTTAAGGGTGGTGAACCAATGAACAACTTAAGTAAATACTTTACTTGAACTAAGAATCAAATACCACAAAAGAAACTCAGATGCTTACTAAGAAAGTAGCATCCATTGAGGCGCAGCTTGGAGGAGACTCTCGACAGCTCCAGGGCTTCCTCCAAACTCTCCTCACTCTCTCCCTATGATGAGTACTACTACTACTAAAGGGAAAGTGGAATGAATAGCTTTGGTAGCTCCCTTGGTGTCTTGAGAGTGAGGGGTACCCCTCTATTTATAGTGGAGGTGTAGTAGGGGCTACTCCATTGCCATGTCAGCAATCCGTGTGACCTCCATCATGCACCATTGGATCAAACGCCTTACACCGCCTTAGATGGACGTCCACGATGAAGCAGCTACATGGAGGCATGCAGGAAGGTAGTAGGAGGCCAACCTACTTGGTTGGGCACTAGGTGGGGTCGGCTGACCCCCAATGACAGGTGGGCCTGGCCTCCATCTTCTAGAAGGTTGATTATGTCGGTGGTGAAAATAGGGTGGCTAGATGGCCCCACAATAGGGTCGAGCGACCCTCCTATGATGGGTGGGGCCATCCCCCTTCCTTGTGGGCCCTCTACACCTCCTTTAGAGTGGGTATGAAGTGCTGGAACCCCTTGATCACTTCAGATGATGGAGATGTGGGTTCATGGATCCATGGGACTTTCATATGTCACCGTTGATAGGACACACACTTGTGATCCAAGGGTGGCACTTGCTTGGGACTATGTTGGGAGGATCCTAGTTGTCTAGCAGTGGCTGGAAAGATCCCATGAGGGGATCAGCCGATCCCCCTTTGGTAGAACCAAAGGTCCATCTTCTGCAGGTGGCTTCTAGATGTAGTTCTAAGCACAATGGTGGTGCTGGGACCTCCAAGGTAGGGTTGGCCGACCCCAA
The DNA here is from genome assembly GCA_031170775.1 of Cymbopogon citratus. NCBI lineage: Eukaryota > Viridiplantae > Streptophyta > Magnoliopsida > Poales > Poaceae > Cymbopogon > Cymbopogon citratus. The sequence goes on from DXKC01004949.1 coordinate 4,209, forward strand.
CATTGTGTCCATATTTTGCACATTGTCTCCAGAAGCTATGACATTAATGATTGTGAAGTTGGTTTGTCAATTGGCCATACTTGGTTAGTTGCCCAACCTACATATGGAGCCTCCAGACACTGAAAAGTACCTATTCTGAGTGCCTGCAGCCAAATAATGATAAGTACATGTTGAACCAAGTTATTTATACCTAAGTCACTATGTGTTTGGTGGTTTCCTTTTAGAAAGAATGTCTTGTTGACGGTCTTGATGGTGTAAAAATATGGTATAACTACCATCAACACCAGCCTTGTCTGCAGGCACACAAATAAGTTACTAGAAATACTTGTATACGGGACTACAATAAAGGAAGAAAGTATTCTAAGTGTAGTAGCCATCTTACCGCAACTTTGTTTAGCACTTTTTGTACTTCTGCAAGCCCCCATCTTTTTCATAAAGCTTCCAAGATGTGTAGATAGGCAGCTGGTCTCTAAGGGCAACACCAGTTTTTTATGCCAACTTTGCCGCTTGAATTGGGACTTCAAGTCTCTTCTTCCCTTCAGCAACTTGGATAGGCATCAAGTTTCCTCTTTTTATCATCCTTTCTAAGCCAAGACCAATGGTTTTCTTGCGGACTTTCTTTCAGGCCCTGCAATTTGCAAATATTATTAAAAATGTGTTCATATAGCAGTAACAAATGAAGTTTAATCCAGAAAATAATGACTGGAAATTATGTTTACCTAGAACCAAGCTAGCATCCACCTCTGCTTGCTCTGTATTAGCCTCATCTGAAGTTGTGGCATCAAATTGGTCACTGGAGTCATGGATTTCATTGCTTTGCCTAGAGCTCCTTGCACCTGATGAGGTGTGTAGGAACTGCTTAGTTGTGGGAGTAGGGTGGTTGGTAGGTGCAAGAGTAGTAGTATGCTTGGTGTTTGCAAAAGGCTGCGATATTGCTGAACTGATTAAGTTTGAACTAGGAATGCGTACCATAGGGTTCGCACCAGGCACAGACCTGGCTGCAGTTTCCCTAGAATATCTAGGAGAACTAGGCATTGTGCTTGGAATAGGCGCTAACATGGTTGGACTGGCTATGGTTTTTTTGAGTACTAGGTACTGTGGAAGTAGTTTCTGCGGTCTGAGATTGGCTCCCGCTTATGCTGAGTTTGACTTGCAATTGGGTGGCACTGCAAATTGCAATAGGTTTAGGGATAGCCTTTGAAGTGTTCTTAGGAGGCAAAGGCAGCTTCTGCCTAGGTGGTGGACAACTTGCAGGTGAAGGCATGGCTGCTTGGAGCCTCGTTAACCTTGTTGTTGTGGCCGGTAACTGCTGGCTGCCAGCCACCATTGCCCCCGCCTTTTGCTTCTTCTGAGGGCGAGTTCCTGGAACCATCTCTCCTACCTGCAAAGATGAATAGGAATGTTATGAATTATAAGACTGAAGTGCAAGATAGATTAGATGAGTACATCAATTAGATGTTTGAAATAGATAGGCAAAAAACTTATTAATTGCCCAATTAATGTATCTCATCTCATTATTGGCCTCATTTTTGAGGTCATAATCAGAATCATCGTGACTATCAGATTGGTTATCAAGGTCAGATGTTGGATCATACTCATTGTCAGATGAAGGTTTGTCAGACACTACTGTCTTCCCTTTGCCCTTATCCTTTTTTAGAAAACATCTCTAACCTTACCAGCTAAAAGTGGAATACCCAGAGACAGAAAACGTTCCTGAATTCGCTTTACATTGTCATCCCTCACCTGCTCATACTTTGTTTTTGTCATTTCAGCTATTACTTAGTATGATGAGACACAGAGATAGCAGAAACTGTTGGTTTTAGTTTCTATAAAGGAGTTAAAGGAAAAACTACTAAATCAGTATTCATTAACAACAGTTGATAATATAAATATGTATCACTAATTCACTATTAGTATAAATGGTATAAGAAAGAACTAACATTTGACAACATTTGATATCAGTTTAACACTACTAATGCAAGTGTGGTGCTAGCTCTAGCTCAAGCAAGTTTAGAATAAAAAAATAACAAACAAATCAGTGTTCAATGCTGCAGTTCAGAATGGAACCATATAGCAAACCTGTTTAGCAAGCCTACTAAAGGCTCAGTTCAAAATCAGTGCTTAACTTATGCATTTTATCTGATTTTGTTTGACAAATTAGTACACAAAATCCATCAGATAACCAAGTGAGCATGTCCACATCACAATCAATTCAACACACATAGCTACCACAAGCAATGAGCTTATGCATTTTACCTAATTCTGTTTGACAAATTAGTACATAAAATCCTACTCATAACCCAGTGAGCATGTCCAACATCACAAGCAATCCAACATCACAAAGTAGTGAGCATTTTATCTCATTGAGACACAAGCAATCCAACATCAGGACAACCAACACAAATAGCTACCACAAGCATGCAACTCTCACTGTCCAGTTCACTGAGTCATACAACTATCAGGAAATTCAGTGAGTCATTCTCTAACATGTACCTTAGGAGGAGGAAGTAGAGTTGAGGGAGAATGTCATCGAGGCCTCGCTGAGGTAGCCCGCTCCAGCCACCGCCTTGATGTTCCTCTGGCGCCGCTAAGTTGCGGGGAGAAGACCATGCTCGGCAGCGTGGTGGCCTTCAGTGGCAGCAAGGTGGTTGACGTGGTGGCCTTCAGTGGCGGTGCGGTGTCGTGAGCTACAGCTTCGTCGAGGCACCACAGAGGAGCTCTGGCGTCTTGAGGTACGACCTTGGTGGTCCTCCGGTGGTGTCAGGTACGGCACCGGCCACTGCCTTGGTGGTCCGCCGGCATGGCTGAGTTGCATGGATGGGATGGGAATGGGTGGATCCGGCAATGGGGAGGGGAAGGGAGGGGAATGGGTGGATGCGGTGGTGGGGGGATGGGTGGATGCGGTGTACGCGGTGGTGGCAGGTCGGGGGATTGGTGGATGCGACGCCACCGGGAAGGGGATGGGCGGATGTGGTGGATGCGGTGGCGGGAAGGGGATGCGAATGGGTGGATGTGGCGGCAACGGGATGGGTGGATGCGGCAGTGGCAGGGAGGAGGATTAGGTTTATGGAGGAGGAAGGGGATAGGTCTGGAGGTGGAGCTCGGGCGAGGAGCGGCAAAGAGGATAAGGCTTGGGGGCCTCATCTGTAAGTGGCAGTGGATGCGGCGGGAGAGCGTGTGGTGTACGTGGACAAAATTGGTCTGGTGCCATGGGGCCCAGCTGACAGTGAGAATGTTAGTAGTATTACGAACTCAAATACAAGATTAGGGGTATTAAATGATTTCAAACCAAAAAGTGGTAATGAATGAAGTTGTTCAGCACATCAAGATGTATCTTCTCTACATTTGTCATTTTTGAATTGACTTTGTTTGATAGTTTGAATTTTAAATTTAAAAATTTGCTAAAAAGACACTATTATTTGGGGTACTAAATGAGTTCAAACAAAAAGTCAAGAATACAAAGATTGTACAACTCAATCATATGTACATTTTTTATTCAGGTCATTTGTTTATCCAAGAAAGTGATTGTAACTTTGTTCTCAAATCTTACTCATCCCTCTTATATTTTCATAAATCATGTGTGATGAATAAAATTTGAGAACAAAGTTATCATCACTTTCTCTAATGAACAAATGACCTAAATAAAAAAGAAAGAGATGATTGAGTTGAACAATCTTTGTACTCATGACATTTTTGTTTGAACTAATTTTGAATCCCAAAATGTGGACAAAAATTGACACTTTTTAACATGCAAACTTACATTTGTTCAAAATTTCTATTCATGAACAAATGAGAAAAATAAATGCTATATAGAGGTCTATCATATTTTTTAAAAAACTTAGGAAAAAACCATCACAATCGGAGTCAGTATGTGTGAGATTTCCTTGTTACAACATTTTGCTATGAATTAAAAACAGAAACAATGCTTACAATATGAACTCACTGTAGTAGATGCCAGATTAGCCTCTTGTCCCACATGTCATTGAAACGTGACCAAGTGCCGCGCCCACATTCGGCCATCTGACCAAGTGCTTTGCTTCCTGCTCACAGTTCACTCTCGACCACCGCCCCGAGCCGGGTGCTTGCCTCCTGCCTCGCTGGTGACCTCCCCAGAGCCGCTCCCAGGCATAGCTCCTTGCCCCCGGTGCCCACTCCCCCCGACCGCTCCCTACTCCCCCACTCCCCGCCCCTGCTCCACGACGAGCTGAGCTGCTGACGGTGCCGGTGACCTGAGCTGCTGATGGTGCCGGCGACCCGAGCTGCTCCATCGGCGGTGAGCTCCGCTATTACCTAGCCGCCTCTCTGTCCCCATCTCAGTTGGTCGTCCTTGCTGGTGACCCTACACCGAGACGGTGCCAGCCACCACATTTGCTACCTCGCCGGCGAGCCGAGCTGCTCCCTCGCCGGTGCCGGCCACCACACCTACTACCTCGCCACCCTCCCCAACTCCACCAGCAACCTTGCCGTGCACCCCCACCTTCATCAGGTCGGATTGAGCAGGTGCCCATCGGTGGCCACCCCAGATGGAGGCTAACCGGACAGGGTAACTGCTGCATCATCATTGGATCGAGCAGGTGCCCAGCAGCTGCTACATCAACGCCCACCGAAGCTATCAACTGGTACATCATTCACTGCCTTTTTTTTGAATAAACATATGAACTGCCTATCCATATGAACTGCCTGTCCACAATAGTGTTGAGATGAACATATCACTGTATGTTGAGGTTTAAATTTTTGGCACATAAATTTATCTAGGCCGAGATGGACAGAAGCTGGATTTATAATAGTGCCCCATTTACGCCGTGCTTCATGGCTGGTGTTCAACATTTTATGGAACATGTACGAAGTACATATAGTGAAGATGAAAAATCAAGTGCCCGTGCTAAAATGCTTGAACCAGAAAGAATAAAGTCAATCTGATGTACAGGATGATATTGAACTGAATGGTACGTCCAAGTGCTATACTATGTGGATTCACCATGGAGAGGATGTGACTGATGTTGGACAAGATGATGCTGGTGAAGGTCTAGAACACAATGTTGTACTTGAACATATGTCATGGGATGGATATGACCATGGAGAGGAAGTGAATGATGCTGGACAAGCTAGAAACGTCTTAGATGATGGTGCAAGGGGAGTTCAGGGGTTGATTCAAGATTTGCATGATGCAACAACCCATAGCTTTGGTGGTGACTTATACAAACAAATCATGGAAGAGGCAAAGCGTGAACTTTATCCAGGTGGCACCGAGGAGTCTAGGCTATCTTTTATTATCAAACTACTACATATCAAAGTGTATAATCAGATAACAACATCTAGGTTCAATGCTATGTTTCAGTTGCTTTCTGGATCTTTGAAAAATGTTCCTGGACTTCCTAAGTCCTATAGCGAGATGAAAGGTCTGCTTCGGAAGCTTGGTTTTGGTTATGTTTGTATTGATGTGTGCAAGTATGATTGTGCCTTGTTTTGGAAGGATGATGAAAAAGCTAATCATTGCCTAGTTTGTGCCTTCACAAGATGGAAAGTGAACAAGGAGGGAAAAAATAAAGTTCCTGACAAGGTCCTTCGGTACTTTCCAATAACTCCATGCCTTCAAAGGCTTTTCATGTCAAAGTAGCGAGCACAGTATGGAAGATGGCACCAGTTGAGAATGAAATGAGACATCCTGCTGATGGTGAAGTTTGGAAAGATTTTGATGAGACTTTCAAGTCTTTTGCAGATGATCTATGGAGTCTGAGGTTAGGAATTGCTACTAACAGATTCAACCTATTTGGTTAGATGAGCAATTCGTGTAGCATATGGCCAGTGATTGTGGTACCATATAATTTTCCACCATGGATGTGTATGGACCAATCCAATTATATGCTTGCTTTACCAATTCTAGGCAAAAAATCACTAGGAAAAGATTTCCATGTGTTCATGCAGCCTCTGATGGCAGACATGGTAGAGCTCTGGAAGGGTGTCAGAACTTACAATGTAGTTGAAGGCAAAGACTTCAACCTGTGTGCAGTGATTCTATGGGGAATCCATGACTTCCCCGCATTAGGCACCATGTCAGGCAGAACCACTAAAGGTTACTTCGCATGCATGCACTATGATGAGAATCCATGCTCCTGTAGTCTTTGAAACAAAATTGGGTTTCTATACAATAGACGTTTCCTCCCTTAGGATCATAAATGGAGGACAAACAGATCTTTCAATGGCAAGCACGGAAAAAGAGAGAAGCCAAAGAAATTTAGTGCAGGTGAGGTTATGGCAAGGTTGAATGAAGTTTTCTATGTTCCAGGCAAGAATCCAGATAAGCCAAAACCAAGAAAACGATGTCGTAATGATGGAGATGAACCAGTATGGCATCTGAAGGTTAGCTTGTATGACTTGGAATACTAGCCAAAATTGAAGCTACAACACAACCTTGATGTTATGCACATAGAGAAAAATATATGTGAAAACATTCTGCACACTCTACTGAATGTTCCAAACAAGACAAAGGACACCATCAATGCTAGACTAGATTTGGAGGACTGAGGTATGAGAAAAGAGCTTCATTTGCTAGATGATAGTGGTAGTTCATCATCAAAGCCAAGAGCTTGTTACATCCTAAAACCAGAAGACAAGAAGAAGTTCTTGCAATTTGTGAGCAATGTTAAGTTTCTAAATGGCTATGCCTCCAATATATCAAGATGTGTCAATCTAGAAGGAGGAGGAACAATGCTTGGGCTGAAAACACATGACTGCCATATAATGCTGTAGTGTATCTTACCAGTTGGCTTTTGTGGTTTGGTGCACAAAGACGTATACGAAGTACTTGCTGAATTGGGTAGGTTTTTTAGATAACTTTCCTCTAAAACTCTAAAGGTTGATGCACTACACAAGATGAAGGAAGATATTGTGCTCATCCTTTGCAAACTAGAAAAAATTTATCCTCCAGCATTCTTTGATGTTATGGTTCACCTAGCCATACACTTACCTGATAAGGCACTCCTT
>DXKC01004971.1:0-10859 GCA_031170775.1 Cymbopogon citratus
AGTTGCTGGTCTTTGTGGCTAACCAGGAACAGTTTCATCTTTGACAGTGGTACCGTCAGCCTCGATGCCTGGAAAGCCAGATTCAGATATCAGTTTGATCTGGCGTGTGCTAAGGCCAAACCCAGGAGGAAGCAACTGCTGATTGCCTGGAGAGATAGCATCTTTGTATAGTTTTGTCTCCTTTTTTTCCAGTTTGGGCCTTAAAGGCCCTGTAACCCTCTTGTAAATACCTTGATTCTTTTATTTAATGAAAACACAAAAAAAAGGGTCGGGGACTCCCCGACCGGTTCGGTCAAAAAAATATTTTTCCATTTTACAAGCATACAAGAAAAAAAAAGCAGCTTTGCAAGTCTGTAGCATGTCATGCTTCCACTCGGTACATCCATATTGCAATCACAAACATACATTCCAGGAGCAACATATCTAAATTGTACAGTCATCACATAGACATGTATAATTCAGCGTTCCTAGTCCAAACAAGAGTCAAATCTACAATTGGTGTATATTCAGTGTCCACCTTAAAGACAACATTAGAGCATCTCCGACAGTTTGCTAAAAATCACTTGTCAAATTTCGTCATTTGGTAACTTACTAAAATATATGACAAGTGAAATAATATATCATCCCCAATAGTTAACTAAAAAACACTTACCAAATTGCTAAGCGAACTTTTGCATCAGGAACCCTGGATTTTCAATAATACAACTAAGACTATATATTTAAAATTACGTGTCTTAGTATTTTACATTAGAAACCAGAAATAGAAAAAATTCGCGTACCTTACCGGGGTGACCCTTTCACCGGCCGTAGCTCGCCGGCGGTGAACTTTCCGATGACAAGAGTAGCACCAACGGACTCGTCTCGACGAGACGCATCCAACAGGATAGGTTAGCGAACAAAGTGTCAGCGTTTGGCTGCCGGCGGCGGAAGAGGCGGCTCCGGCGGCAGCATGTACGTACGTGACGTACGTAGCATGTAGGTACGTGACGTATGTAGAAAAGTCGGCGTGGAAAATTGCCTCCGCGCCGCGGAAAGCTACGCGCGGGGCTGGATTTTGGCAAACGAAGCAATTTGGCAAGTGGGAATACCAAAATATTGGAGATAGTTTTTTTTTCCTCTTTTGCCAAATTTTTTAGATGACAAATGGAATTGGCAACTGTTGGAGATGCTCTTACTATGTCCAACATAGATTCTGAATGTTGTAATTTTCATTGTCCGAACAACAAACATTGCAATCAATATTCTTAGATTATCACAACAATCAATAGTTACAACTTCTCTGCTTCTGAAACATGGCTTCTCAAACTATTGATGTCGCTCTCCTCTAGAAGCCATCTATTGTGGCCGCCTTTCCTCCTTCAGTTGTGTGGCAGCTGTGGCTTTGCTAGCAGCAGTTTATATCCCGCTCAAGGCCCATCAAATCAGGACCTCTTTCTGTAAGCTCACATTGTTGTTTGCTGAAATCTACTAATGGATACATCAGTTATGGAGTACAAACCAAGTCATACTAAGGCCGTTTTATTTGCTCGTGCAAGACTGTTGTAGTCTTATTGGCAGTCAAGCCTGACAAAATCAAATGCATTCTCAAATTACCTAGATGAAGTTAAAACATACTTTATTTTTTAACCAACCCAGTCAACTTACATAAGGACAGTTTTTAAAACCAATACCATACTAAATGAGCTGAGAGTTAAACATCATTTAGCATATGGAATGTTAACTACATTTCGATAACTGGGCAGCATTATAGACCATTGTTGTACTGGTGACTACACATGAAAAGCATGAAAATAATCAATATGTCTGAGAACCAAGGTTAAAGACTTCGATCAGACATCACGAGTTGAAGAAAATAAACATCAGCGATTCAGCTTGCCTTATAGTCAGTGTGTGTAACACCCCCATTCGATCTTTAATTCCTAAATCCACCCTCGAACCTTTCTCCACCAGGAATCTGAACAAAAGAACATCCACTAATTCTAGGCTACAGTAAGGGGGGGGCTCCTACCTCGAGTTCATGAAGACAACCAGTGAGCAAAACAAAATCACCCCTGGGAATCCATTCCTTCCAATCCTCCTTTCTGTCTATCCTGACTGAGATTGCAGCATTAGCGAGCACCACGGGTAAACAGCGCTACAACATATTCCTTCCTTCTCTTTGCATCCATCGTTGTTGCTCCCCCCTCTCTAATCTGATCGATGGCCAAGGACCAGGGCAACACAGTCCTGAAGTACGCCTGCTGCTTCAACAAAAAAAAATCTGGAACCAAGAAAAATCGGATGCAACATCTAGAACCAAGAAAAGCGATTTTGAGAACTCATGCTAACTGAAATTACAATTTATTATTTCTGTCAACTTTGTTAGTATATTAGGTAATTCCATAGATGTATTGTATAGTTGGTCCTAAAACTGAATTGCTAGCTACTTGCTACTGTTCTTTCAAGATTCCATTAATAGTTATAAGTGAGTAGCATCACATGAATTGCTAGAGAAATATGAGAAGCAGTGTTCTCTGCAGTGCAGCAGCAATCTGAAGAACCAGAGTCTAACTCACTCTGGCTGTTTCCCCTGCAAACCCGAATAACCAGACTAAATCAGCTACTGCAGGGCTGGGTTGAAAAAACAACAAATCAATGCAAACCATGAGTGGACAGGGCAGCCTATAAAGATATTAAATGTCTGATCATACAACAAAACTATGGTTGGTTTTGCAGGACCAATTTAAACATGCAAGTCTAGTACTTAAATTGATTTTGCACGCTCCCTAGATTATTTGTTAACATAGGTCGTTCTACAGATTCCGTAATTTCCAAAAAAAATCATTCAGCTGGGATCTGGGAATATGGCAACAAGCTGCTCCTCCCCAGTGACAAAGACACCAAGTCCGCACTGGTGATGAGAGGAGCTGCAGGAAGGTGGCAGTGGCTTTGGAGCCTCGCTGGCTGCAGCGGTTGCAGTTTGAACTTTTTATGAGTAGATATTACAACTGTAATAGTGATAACAACAAATAAATACTCCCCTAGCATGTACACTGAATCTAAACTGACAGAGTATTCACAACATGATATCTGCCATAGTACTCAATGAAAAATTGTGTTTCAATATTCGTTGGAAAAGTAGTGAGAAGTTCTACAACTTTCGCTAATCGCTACTGGATATTCCAATTCAGCTATTCGACAATTATCCACAGAGCTAATGAGTCAGGGCTAAATTAACAGCACAGATGGAAAAGTGCTTTGGTGCTCTACTTAAAGCAGAAGCAGATGAGAAACTTGCCCTCATCCTGATGCCCCTTCATGCCTTATCCCTTCGCAAAACCCGTCAGGAAGAGGTTCATTGAGATTGAAGAAATATTATACCGCATCCCCAACCACAGAGATACATTTCACTTGGATAGATCGAAAGGCAGACGGTCCATACCTTTTGTCAGGCAAGATGCAGAAGGAGCTGGAGACAGACGCGGCGAGCCGCGGCGAGCGTCGCCACGGGGAACTGCCCCATCGTCTCTTTCGTCCGCGAGGAGCATGACGCGGCGGCTGCCTGGCGGCGCGTAGGGCCGTGAGGAGCTGCGTCGCCGGCGTGGAGGGAGATGCCCCGGGCTGTGCGGAGGGAGTCCCGTTGGTCGGTGGGGGAGCGCAGCGTGGCCTGGCGGCGCGAGTCGCGATAGGGGAGGGTGTCGCTGGGGAGTCGCGGTGGGTGATGGGTTGGGGGAGGTTTTACGGAGCGGGGGATGGGTCTGCCGGGTGAACGATTGCTTTTACTGCTTTTTAGGAGTAGAGATATGAGAAATTTTGGACATGTAGTTTAAGATTAGCAGAAGAGATAAATACTGGTTTTCATTCTTGCCAGGCATTTTTGCATGTCCATCAACAGCCCAATGTCTGAGTAGTAAAATAGGATCCAAAAAGTTCTGGTATAGCTGCACTCACTTACGCTTCATATTAGTTTGGTTTTTGTGAACTTTGAACAAATGATCTTAAGGATTGATCCGCTTGTTGACACAAAATGTGGTGCACTGTGCCTCACACACAGCAAGCCGGAAAGCATGGCTTCAATCGGGTGCCCGGTCGGTTTGAAATCAACATGCCGGGTGAGACCAGACAGTTCCATATATACGGCCCTGAAGCCACTTACAATGACATACAATTACAGAAGCTGTCTGCCATATGTTCATAGATCATTCGGCTAATACAGAGATAGAACAAGTAAAACGTTGATTGCCGAATACATATGCATGAGAAGACGTATTGAATAAGTTAAAATTGATCGTGATTTGAAGCGTAACCAATCTCGGCAAACTAGCCGAGTTGGGGTCCATGAAGAAGGAACAAACAAGCTAGCATGAATAAACCTATTAAAAACTCGTATCTGCCGCACGACACTTAGTTCTATCAAGGTTTAAACGTTCTTGACGTGCATGAACCCGCAACATGTAACAACCTAGATCGATCTAATTCGGCTATGTGAGCATATGATTTATCTATCACAATGGTATGAAAAGTAAGAACGGTTTAAGAGTAAATAGATCTATGACAATAAAGAGCCGAAACATATCGATCTAGATTGGATAAAAGAGTGTTACAAATATATAAACATTAAAAACATGCAACATATGATAACTTAATGAATCTACTAGATCTTGCCAAATCTAACAGAGCCGATAACTATCTTGCTTTGCTAAGCTATCAAGCAGACGCCTGCCGCACGGCCATCTAGTCGAGATAAACAAAGCATAAGCGAAGACCTCTTGATTATCAAACAGACGCCTGCCGCACGGCCATCCAGTCGAGACAAACAAGACTACTTGCATCAACGTCTAAATCCACCGCGTGATACTAGACATGATAACAAGGTTGTCGGAACTTACGGAGGTCGACGGATCGATGATTCCTCTCGAAGAACTCGATGACACGACGAAGGATTCGAAACTTGGCACGGGGCCGGTTGTATTGATTTGGTTGTGAACGTTTTCTTACAATGATTGGGGGTTTATATTTATACCCCGGAACAGGAGTCCTAAGAGATTACGATTACAAAATATTAAAGAAGACTCAAAAATACGACAATCTTTAGCTCTAATCCTTCTCGGAGTCCTTCACCATCACGGTTCTTTCTTCCTAATCGGCTTTTACTTGCCATCTTTTGTTTTCCGAATAGAACCGCCATCTTCTGAGATAACCGACCGCATGGTCATTTGCCGAATCGTCAGGAATCAGCCGACCGCACAGATGTTTGCCGAACGCCCTACCTGCCGTATGCTGGTCCACCTGTCATTTCCCCAATCCTTACCAAAATCCAGCGTTAACACCGCTGTACCGTAGGTATTGAAATTAAGTTCATTTCTTTTTTTTGTCTTGAATGTAATAATGTATCTTACTTCTTGTAAAAACATCTACTCAAGACCTCAAGTTCAGTGAACCACCCACTGCCCTCACTTACGCTAATTTTAAATTAAAAGGTAAGTGACAGAAAAATGGTTGCATTATAGTTAGTCCTTATGTATTTGCAGGTTGAAATCCCATCTGTTCTAAAGGTATATTTTTGTACGAAATCATTTTAAATTTTCTGTAAGCTATTTTGACTTTAGCATTCCACTTATCTCTTGAGCTGTCTATTTAATATAAGGTCGTGTAAAAGAATCATACCTCAGTAAATAAAATGACTTGAGGGAATATAGACTATAAAGTGGTCAGATAATGAACTCAGCTATTGCCTATTTAGATTTGCTACAGATCTTTTTTTATTTATAAAATAGTCAGATAATAAAACTGACATGGAGAATACCATGAAACTGCCACAGCTCTATTTTTTATTATTAAATGACATTTTCCATTATTTATAGTAGGACATGCTTTTTGTATGACATACTAATGGTAATATCAAGTAGCAATGGAATGAGAGATTCCGAATGCAATGTTAGTCAATTTTGTTGTCATTTATACAAATGATGATACACTTAAGTGGAATGCTAGGAGGGGCCAGTCCTTTTGCCAAGACAGGCAAGCTGCAGTAGCACAACAAGCAGTATGAGTTTTGTCTAATGTTGCTGTTCAAAGTGACATTGGAGATGTGACATTCCAGATTTTTTGTTAACCCTTTCATTCTTATATGATAACGTTGTTTGCAGGTTGATCTATTCTTCTACGGAGATCTAGAGGAAGCAAAGGGGCAGGAGGAAGCTGCCGCAGTCCTAGGGTTTGCCACAATCATTGATTACCAAGGAGCTGATTAGTTGGGTGCTAAACAGTGGATCTCTGATGTGATTGCGCCTTCTGGTGCTCCTGCTGGTGCTGATTGGGGTGGTGGTCCTGGTATATACTGTTAGTTGCTCATTTTAGAATTTCGTCATCTTCTTGCCCGTATGGCTAATAAGTATTTTGAAAGTTAGTTGTAACTTTCAAACCTTGCACTACCCCAAACTCGAATTGCCTTGACGGTCAAAAACCGCCAAGGAAAGGGGCTAAACCGCCAAGGATATGATCCTTGACCATAAACCGTCAAGCAAACGCACTCAAGGATAGAAGCTAAGGGAAATTAGTTTTCCTGACGGTTTTAACACTCAAGGATGATTTTTTTGGAGGCCGACCGCCAAGGAAACTACAACCTGACTTAATCTGCCAAAGAGTCAAGGAAATGTCACAACCGTCAAGGAAAGTAGTTTTCTTGGGGGTCGACAGCCGCCAAGGAAAGTAGTTTTCTTGAAGGTGGACAGCCGCCAAGGTAATTGTTGTTTCCTTGGCTGCTCTTCACCTCCAAGGAAATTAGAGTTTTCCTTGACTGTTATTAACCAGCCCTCAAGGAAATGTATATTGGTAATAAAAATAATAATAATAGCAGTAATCAATATATTCCCATATTCTAGTATGTTCAATTGACATGCATATAAATATTATTTCGGTCCCCAGCCATTATATTGATGTAAAATATCCATACTATATTACACAAGTGTATTGTCTTACATGAAGTCCACACATCATATTATCATAACACACTACACAAGTCCCCTGATAGTTTCCAAAGTGGTAGGACCGTAGGGGTATTACTAACTCCTGTATCAAGTCCTCCACAACAATATCTTTTGGCCTAAGTGGTTGATTCTCTGGTTTACCTACATGAAAAAACTTTGTGAGTCTCTAGCCAACCACTTCTAGTTTTCTGTAATTAGTAATGCTGACACCATAAGATTGGATTAAAAGAACCCAAAAGTATGAGGGTACCATGTTCAGACTTCATACCAGCAATTGTTGTGTCTCTCCGCATGGCCTCAGTCCTCTGTTCCGAGCAGCACCTTCACAGGTCACCAATGGATGTAGGAAAGATATCAGTATATCACAGAGATTTTAATAAGCCAAGCAAAGAATGAGCCACACCCATGAGGGACATCCTTTCCTTCAACTACATGGAATTACCATTATTTATAATAATCTAACTTCAGTGAAGAAAACAACAGCAGAGCCCATTCCTTATGTTCAACCATAACAGGGTATTTCTCAAGGTCAAAAGTTTCACAACCTCAAGGTCAAAAATAGACATGTAAGACAAAGGTGTATATGCAAATTCAATACAGTTATTTCTGAACATGTATGACTTTGCACTTATTCTAATAGACATTCTAAACGTATGATCAGTTACCAAATCGTTAAGAAAATTAATCCAACAAGCTTACTCATTCCTTCTGGATATAAGTGAATGTGGGTCACTTACCAGAAATAACTGAAGATGAACGACACCTAGATGTGCACAATATGTGCTTTCTACTGCTAGTACACATTTCATCTCAGATTGTTCAGACAATATAAACTAAAAATGCAGTTTCAAACTGCCGCTGGGTCATTGTTGTGCAACACATAAAAATCAGTTTTCCGATTATTGTTTTGTAGACATAACTAATAAAGAAACTGAGTAACGCAAACACAGGAGCCAAAAAACGATGATATGCTGACACTAAATGACCAAAAACAGAAATCACATCCTCTGTAGTACATTATTAGAGCAGTTTAACATTGTTCTCAAGTATTGAATTTGTATCATAAATCTCTAAAAACTACCAGCAATCAACTATTTAATTTAGGTCAACAAAAAAGTGTCATTTTAGCTTATCAGATCTCAAAGAGAGAGGTAAATCAGATCTGAAAAGGGGAATCGGCTGGTGCCTCACCTTGCAACTTGAGGGTGTTGCCGGGCACTCGAGAATTTGGTGGTGCCGCAAGTCCCAGTCCGGGAGGACCTGGTCAGTGATGTCGACGCAAGTTTGCCTCCGCAATCTTGGAGGTGAATCGAAGCTAGGGCCTGCAGGGGCGCCGCGGACCAGGACATGCAGATCGAGCCGGTAGGCTCGGATTTAGCTTCATGGAGGAGGTGGCCGGCGAGATCCGAAGCTGAATGGGAACCTCTAGGTAGTGGAGGAGCTGACCGCGGGGACGGGTGAGTCGAGGGCGATGGGGAACGGGAGCAGGCCAAGCCGCCGCCGCACGCAGCCGAGGGGTGCCCGGGCCTGTGCCTGCGCCGTGCCTCTCCGAGCTCGCCGGGCAGCCATGGTCGATTTCGGGTGTGGGGGCTGGGGGCTTGTCCCGTACGGCCGTAACGTCGTGCGCCGCCAAGGACGGGATAAGTTGGGGGCGGTGGGGCTGCGTGAGGAAGAAAAGAAACAAGGTAGGGTTTTGACTGCGAGGAGAAGAGAGCGCGTCTTTTATTCAGCATTTCTCATATCTCGACCGTCGAATCCGATCCAACGGTGGAACCGAGTAAGATCCGACGTGGGCTGAGATGGGCCGAATCCGTGATGGGCCAAAGACGAAATTGCTTAACCCTTTATTGGAATATAATGATTTATTAATTGTTTTTCTATTACCGAATAAATGGATAAGGCATCATGTGAATCAACCTAAAAATGCCTTTTATAATCCGATTATTGTACAAATAAATAACCTATATGTATATATGTTGTTCAGTAGGAGTTTCATAATTTTTAGAACTGACTAACTATTTTCTATACCTTAAATGAATTTTCGCGTGCTTTTGGAAAATCACTACAACTTGAACTATACATCCTATCTAACAATGTCCAAAAATTAGAAAAAATAATATGTAGGAAGAAATGTTCTGTTAGATCTCACATCCTAATAATCGATGGAAAATGAACTATTCTTCTAAACATTACTCAAACTACTATTTGGTTGACCTCCGACGAAAAAATCAATAATTATCATAAAGTAGTCTAAAAATTCCGAGAATAGATAGGGGTTCATGATGTGGGTCTATAAGATTCACATAAAAAAGATCAAGTCATTTTAACAAATTCGGACTATAGTTTGTTCACGAATGGATACATCTCTCACATAGTTATGTAACTATGTGAAAGATTTATGATCCATTTGTGATTGTGAATAATGTATAGTCCAACTTTGTTAATATCACTTGAAAATTTTATGCCATGATAGTACGACCATATTATGATCTCATGCCAAATTTTAGGATTTTTGGACGCCATTAAGATATTGTTAATTTTTTTCTATCAAAGTCACCAAAATTCTTATAAGAATTTTCTTGACTGCTAACCTCCAAGAAAATTGAATAACACCCAAGGAAATGATATTTTACTTGACAGTTTATGATAACACCCAAGGAAATAGGTATTTTTCCTTGGCAGTTTAGAATAGCACTCAAGGAAATTGTGATTTCCTTGACTGTTTACAATTGCACTCAAGAAAATTAGTCATTGACTTGGAGATTAGTGGAAACCACCAAGGAAACACACATATTCCTTGGCGGCTTATTTAAATAGTCAAGGTATATATGTTTTCTTGAGTGCCGAGTAGCACCGCCAAGGAAACTATCCTTTCCTTGACGGTTTGATTTTGGCCTCCAAGGAAATGTTTGGCCGTCAAGGCAATTCCATTTTGTGGTAGTGAAAGGTGCACAGAAGCATCAGGTTCACACCAAACAACTCACACATTGCTAGGTAACTATTGTCCTGCACATAAGCATTGCTATCTGAATTTACAGGATGTCTAACCTGCTCTTAGAGAACCTGAGCAATAAAATAAGATAAACTGTTTTATGCTAACATTGCACTTCTCGCTACAAAAATGGCTTCAGGCATCATCTCAAACATAGAACTACTCGGTACTCAAAAACATGATTGTGCTACTGCAAACACATCGATTTTAAAGGGCTAAATGCAGGAGGATAAATAATACAAGAGCCTTTGATAATCCTATGCCGGAAAAGAACCTAAGATACCTTCAGAGAGCTAACCATTTATCTAAACCCATGGCTGTTCAGTCCATCCTAAAAATCTGAGAGATCACCCTGTATATTTGGCGAAGACTTCAAATGTTAGGGACGCATCACATATCAATTGCCAAAGAGCATGAAAGATTTTAACAGGAATATAGAAAAACTTATTCTGAAACTGCTTATAAATGGTACTACTTTCTGCAACTGCTTTGCTGGAAGGAATGAAGAACCTTCGGATAAACAAAATGTTCATAATTCCCAACAGAAAACCGTAAATTGGTGCATAATGCTTTTAGAGCCAGATTCTAAGATCATTGTTCTGATTTTAGGTAACAATTGTATTTCTCATATCCATGGAAAAGAATTATGAGGCACTGGGAAGAGGTATGTATTTTCCAAAAAAAAGAAATGGGTTCCAGATTTTAGAATGAAATTACACACACCAAAAATTAAATAAAGTAGCAGAATCATTGTATAATAAAGGATCAGTGCTACACATGATTCTTTTTTGTATCAGTCTTATCATTGCACAATTCAAAACCTCAGTAAATAACATTAAGAATGAAACAGTTAATCATATATAATGAAGGATCAGTTCTACGCATGATCCACACATTTA
>DXKC01004978.1:0-13835 GCA_031170775.1 Cymbopogon citratus
AAGGTAAGTTGGATCATCAGCCGGTTAGTAATTTCTCATATCCAATCTATTCATACCACAAACTGATAATTTTTGTGCCTACACTAAGTTCCAAATGTTATCCTCCATAGGTTAGTGACCTATGCTTTCTTTGATGTAGTTGAAGATCTAAGATTATCATGATGCCTTTTCTTTAATTATCATTCAAATTACTTCTAAATTCCTCTTAGCTCGATGAAATTAATTTTGCATACCCGCAGCAATGCGCGGGGAATTCACCTAGTTTGTATATGGTTCAGTTCATTATCGTGATATACTAATTATTTTGCAGTAACCTTATCTGATTTTTGTCCACCTTCTTTGGCTAGATCCCCCCATTTCTTTTAAAAAAAACCAATCTTGTTCAGCAATTTACGCACTATAGCCCAAAATACAAAGGACAAGGCAACACTCTTAAATTTTTCCATCTCCAACCTGCTCAATCAAGAAAGTGCACACAATTCGGAAATCATCTTTTAGTTGCAACTTGGAACAATTTTGGATCTATAATCAATTGTGTAAATTTGTTACCACAACATTCACTATGGACTGCCACGTAGGATGCTCTTTTTTATCCCTTCCTGACTTTTAGATTGAATACCGTGCACCCTTTTTCTTTTCCCACTTAATTTTTTCAGACCTCCAAATGTCCTTCTGATCTTGAAGTTGCCCTTGGTATATACATGTATAACTCTTCACACCTGACCTTCTCTGCCATTGATCCATGTTTAATGCTTACATTGTTCTCTAGCTTGAAATTTCAAGGGGCATCATAAATTGTTAGCCAAGAATCACCTACCACTATATGCTATTTAGGATGAAATGTGTATGGTTCCTCAAAGCTGCCTGCGTAGCTTTGCTTTAAAGCAAAATGAGCTTTGGTTTAAAGCTTCACCATTTTACCTACAGCGACTTCATGATGAATTCCTTAGTGAAGTTATTATCTTTGATTGTCCTATCAGAATGATTTCGTGACCTTTTGTGTTCAAAGGAGGTCAATCATATTATGTTATTTTTATTGATGACTATTCGAGGTTTACATGGATTTATTTGATATCTTCTCGTGGTCAATTTCTTTCCATTTACCAGCAGTTTGCCACCATGATTCGCACTCAATATAACTCTTCCATTCGTGTTTTTCGTGCGGACTCTACTGGTGAATACATCTCTACTGCTCACCACTCCTATCTTGCTAAGCAGGGTACCCTTGCCCAATTTTCATGTCCTGGTGCTCATGCTCAAAATGGTGTTGCCGAGCGCAAGCGTCGCCACATTCTTGAGACTGCTCGTGCTCTCTTTATTTCTTCTGCGCTTGCTCCTCATTTTTGGGCGGAGGTGGTTTCTACTGCCGTTTTTCTTATAAATCGCCAACCCTCCACTGTTCTCCAGGGTTGCACACCTTATGAGCGTTTCTTTGGGACCCCGCCTTCCTACAACCATCTTCGTTGTTTTGGGTGTGTTTGTTATGTCCTTCTTCCACCGCGTGAGCGCACCAAAGTCACTGCTCAATCCGTTTAGTGTGTTTTTCTTGGGTATAGTACGGAACATAAGGGTTATCGCTGTTATGACCCTGTTGCTCGTCGGATGAGGATTTCTCGGGATGTCACCTTCGATGAGTCTCGGACATATTATCCTCGTCCCTCCTCTAGTCCATCCAGTACTGCTGAGGACCTCTCATTCCTTACTTTACCTGAGTGGTATCTTCTGTTGCCCTCTTCATCCACTTTGTTTTCTCCTACTTCATCGTCTTTACCACCTTCCCCTTCTCCACCTTCACCACCTCCATCATCTTCACCCCCACCACCTACATCACCTTCACCACCTCCCTCACCATCTCCTGCTCCACCATCAGTATATCCTCCCCGTGAGATCATCCACTACACTCGTCGTCCGCGACTTGCGCCGCCACTTGACTCTTCACCGTCCATCCTTGGACCACTTCCTGAGTCTCCTCCTCCTCGCTATGCTCTTCGTGACCGCTGCACCCTTCGGCCTCCTGATCGTCTTGGTTTCACTGCTGCTGTTTTGGCTGAGCATGAGACCTATCAGGAGGTTGTTGCTCATCAGGAGTGGCAGCATGCCATGGCTGAGGAGATTGCTGCCCTAGAGCGTACAGGTACTTGGGAACTTGTTCCTTTGCCTTCTCATATCACTCCCATCACATGCAAGTGGGTCTACAAGGTCAAGACTCACTCTAATGGCTCTCTTGAGCGCTACAAATCTCGTCTTGTGGCGCGGGGTTTCCAACAGGAGTATGGTATTGACTATGAGGAGACTTTTGCTCTTGTTGCTCATGTGACTACTGTTCGAACCCTTCTTGTTGTTGCATCTTTTCGTCAGTGGTCGATCTCTTAGTTGGATGTCAAGAATGCCTTTCTAAATGGTGAACTTCGAGAGGAGGTCTATATGCAGCCAGTCTAGCCACCCCCTGGCTATTCTGTACCTGATGGTTTTGTTTGTCGGCTGCGTCGTTCTCTCTATGGCCTTAAGCAAGCTCCTCGAGCTTGGTTTGAGTGCTTTTCCTCTGTTGTTCTTGATGCTGGCTTCAAGCCCAGTGACCACGACCCTGCTCTTTTTGTTCACACTTCTCCTCGTGGTCGCACCCTTATTCTCCTCTATGTTGATGACATGATTATCACGGGCGATGACCCTCAGCACATTGATTTTGTGAAGCAGCGCCTCAGTGAAAAAAATTTTAATGTCTGATTTGGGTCCTCTTCGTTACTTCCTTGGTCTTGAGGTCACCTCCACCTCTGATGGTATTTTCCTCTCTCAGGAGAAGTATACTCAGGACCTTATTTCCCGTGCTGCTCTTACTGATCATCGTACCGTTGACGCTTCTATGGAACTTGGTGTTCACCTAAAACCCACTGATGGTGCACCACTTGCTGATCCCACTCGCTATCGTCACCTTGTTGGCAGCCTTGTCTACCTTGGGATCACTCGTCCTGACATCACTCACTCTGTCCACATATTGAGTCAGTTTGTCTCGGCTCCTACCCAGCTCCACTATGCTCACCTCCTTCGTGTTCTACGATACCTTCGTGGAACCATTTCTCGCCGCCTCTTCTTTCTTCGCTCTAGTTCTCTTCAGCTTCAGGCATACTCTGATGCGACCTGGGCAAGTGATCACACAGACCGCCACTCCCTCTCTGCTTATTGTGTTTTTCTAGGCACCTCCTTGATTGCTTGGAAAACCAAGAAGCAGACTGCAGTCTCTCGCTCGAGTGCTGAGGCTGAGATGCGTGCTATGGCGACTGTGACTGCGGAGGTGACCTGGCTACGATGGCTTCTTGAGGACCTTGGTATACCTGCCACTGCACCCACTCCTCTCTCTTCCGACAGCACCGGTGCGATCAGCATTGCTCGGGATCCCGTCAAGCATGAACTTACAAAACACATTGGCGTTGATGCCTTCTACATGAGAGCACAGGTGAACGACACTCCACTATGTGCCTTCAGAAGTTCAACTAGCAGATTTCTTCACCAAGGCACAGACTAGGGTCCAACATAGATTTCTTCTCTCCAAACTCAGTGTTATAGATTCACCATGAGTTTGAGGAGAGTGCTAGATGTATAGAGGATGTATATGTCTTTTCCTTCTACTTAGAGGGTCTTCTTAGCATATGTACAATGTACACGTATTCCTCTTTGACTGAAATACTCCATTTCTAACAGACCCGACGATTATCACTTTTTTTTTTGTGTTCACGGCAATAGCAGGTAGGACATAGGAGGGGGCTATCACTATCAGGATGGAACACGCTCTGCAGTTGGACTGTTGGAGTACAGTAATACTTATTTAGACTTTGCTATCACACTGCAAGGCCTTTTGGTGCGACGACGAGGTTAAGCTACATAGACAGCGCACTGACTTCGAACAGTGCAACAAAGGCAGCAAGGCTGCGGGATGGAGGAGGAGACGGAGGCGGCGCTCCTGCAGCTGCCGCGGCCAGAGTCGCCACTCTCCGCGGTGGACCACCTCGGCCGCCCGGCCTCACGCGGCAGCTCCGGCCGTTGGCGTGCTGCGCTCTTCATCGTCGGTACTATCAGTACTCGAAAACTCTGTGCGCGCAATTGCGATTTTCTTTTGGTGATTTGTGATCTCCATGAGCCAGGCGTGGAGGTGGCGGAGCGGTTCGCCTTCTTCGGCGTCATGGGCAACCTGATGATCTACCTGACCGGCCCGCTCGGGCAGCCCACGCCGTCGGCCGCCGCGGCCGTCAACGCATGGCTGGGCACCGCGCTCCTGCTGCCGCTGCTCGGCTCCGCGGTCACTGACTCATGGCTTGGCCGGTATCGCACCGTCGTCTGCGCGTCCCTCCTCTACATCATAGTACGAAACTCAAACAACCGAATTCTGGAATCTGGACGATGGTGTCTCTGAACCTGATCGAGTTACTGTTGCTCAACTGTCTCCAGGGGCTAGGGATGCTCACAATCTGATCAGTTCTTCTGCCATCAGAGTCTGTAGGCAGGTCGAAGTATTCATCTTCTGTTCCTGTGGCTCTCTTCTACCTGTCCCTATATGTGGTGGCATTTGGTCAGGGTGGCCATAAACCTTGTGTTCAAGCATTTGGTGCAGATCAATTCGACGAGAATGACCCTGGAGAACTGGCCTCCAGGAGCTCTTTCTTCAACTGGTGGTACTTTGCTGCATATGGTGGTAATGCCATCACCGTGTCGATACTGAACTACGTTCAAGAAAGCATAAGCTGGCAGTTTGGGTTTGGGATCCCATGCCTTGCTATGATAATTGGCCTTGCCCTCTTCATTTTGGGGACCAAAACTTACCGCTTCTATCCTCTCAAGAGTAGTGGAGGCCTGTTTGAACAAGTCAGCAGATCGCTTGTGGCATGGCTTGCGCCATGGCGCGCAAAGTGAGCTTATTATCAAACGACCTTCTTCCATTAAGGCCAGCCATTCTTCTGAAACAAAAACAAAGAGTTAACAATTCTCTCTCTTATCTTGCAGATTATCTGATCATTCTCACAGCTCTCTGTCCCCGTCATCTGATGGCGATACTAGCAACATCGATGGTGCAAATTTTCCTCATGAAGCGGAAGCCACAGCATTGCTCAAGCTATTTCCAATTTGGACTACCTGCCTGATTTACGCTGTTGTTGTCGCACAGTGCTTTACTTTCTTCACTAAGCAGGCAAGCACACTGGATAGGAGGATAGGGAGCGTAGTAGTCCCAGCTGCCTCCCTGCAAAACCTGAGCAGCGCTTCAATCATGGTCTTCCTGCCCATCTATGATCGGATCCTCCTGCCCATGGCCAGAAGATGCACCAAGAACCCTTCGGGCATCACAATGCTGCAAAGGATCGGCGTCGGGTTGGCTATTTCGACCGCCATGGCCGTCGTTGCTGCACTCGTGGAGACAAGGAGGCTCAAGGTGGCCAGTTACTATGGCCTACTGGATAAACCTCAAGATGTTATTCCTATGAGCTTCATGTGGATTGTCCCTCAGTACATTATGGTTGGATTATCTGATACTTTCGCCATTGTTGGATTGCAAGAACTGTTCTATGACCAAGTGCCTCATAGTATACGCAGCTTGGGCTTGGGTTTATACCTCAGCATAGTTGGGACAGGGAACTTCGTCAGCAGCTTT
This sequence comes from Cymbopogon citratus, assembly GCA_031170775.1. Taxonomy (NCBI): domain Eukaryota; kingdom Viridiplantae; phylum Streptophyta; class Magnoliopsida; order Poales; family Poaceae; genus Cymbopogon; species Cymbopogon citratus. The sequence goes on from DXKC01004978.1 coordinate 5,636, forward strand.
CTTGTGTACACCATTGACAAAGTGACCAGTAGCACTGGAGGAAGCTGGTTCTCCAACAACCTAAACCGAGCGCATCTTGATTACTTCTACTGGTTTCTTGCCGTCCTCAGTGCTTTTGGCCTGGCTGCTTACATGTACTTTGCACAAATGTATGTGCTTAAGAAAAAGGCTTCTATTTCAGCGCAATAAATAACTAGCAGTGGAGGAAGCTGGTTCTCCAACAAGAAAAAAGGTACATTTTCAATAAAATGATAATTGGGGATGATAGAATTGGAGCGGTAGTAAAGTATGTTGCTTCTGTAGTGATTTTTAAACCATTCATCACCTCCTCTTTGAATGTTAGTATTATGCTAGATTTCTATGGCGTGCTTTACATATTGTTCGTTGTAGTGTCTACTTTTAGTGTCGAAAATTTATTCGATAAATGGCATAAACAAGAAGCCGATAAGTACAATTCACTTTGTATGTAGTCGGATTCGCGTCAATTCTGTGTGTTGGGGTATATTGGAGTGAAACTTAAACTAAATTCTACCTCAATCCATTCCAACACATGTGGATTGAGGTGAATCGACAACATCCAATCAGGACTGACTGGTCCTCTGGCTTTTTGGTGATCTATATGGCTGAATGCACTGCGACTACAACCGCAATAAAAAAGGTTTATGTGCAGAGCGATGGTCTGCCAACACCAACCAGAGTTTGCAGCTCAAATGAAAAACATCAACCCCATAATTCTTTTTAGGGAGAAAGAAAATTAACTTAAAAGGACGGTGGTTGGTGTTCACGCCAATGGCAGCTAGGAGGAGAGGGTAATCACTATCAGGCTGGAACCTGCTCTGCAAGTTGAAGCAATATTTTTCAGCCTCCGCTATCACACTGGAAGGCCTTTTGGTGCAACGACGAGGTCCAGCTACACGAACAGCACGCTGACTTCGAACATTGCAACAAGGACAAGGCAGCACAGCAGCTTAGCAGCAAGGCTTCGTAATGGAGGAGGAGGAGACGGAGGCGGCGCTCCTGCCGCCGCCAGAGTCGCCGCTCTGCGCGGTTGACCACCTCGGCCGTCCGGCCTCACGCGGCGGCTCCGGCCGTTGGCGTGCTGCGCTCATCATCATCGGTACTAATACTATCAGTACTCGAAAACTCTGTGCGCGCGCACCACCTTTTTTAAGTGATTTGTGATCTCCGTGAGCCAGGCGTGCAGGTGGCGGAGCGGTTCGCCTTCTTCGGCATCATGGGCAACCTGATGATCTACCTGACCGGACCGCTCGGGCAGCCCATGCCGTCGGCCGCCGCAGCCGTCAACGCGTGGCTTGGCACCGCGCTCCTGCTGCCGCTGCTCGGCTCTGCGGTCGCCGACTACTGGCTCGGTCGGTACCGTACCATCGTCAGCGCGTCCGTCCTCTCTATCATAGTATGAAACGCAAACAACTGAATCACCACGCACGATTCTGGAATCTGTTGATCAAATTACTGTTGCTCAACTGTCTCTGTCTCCAGGGGCTAGCGATGCTCACCATCTCATCAGTTCTTATGCCAGAAGAGCTGCCATCAGAGTCTGTAGGCAGGTCGAAGTATTCGTCTTCTGTTCCTGTGGCTCTCTTCTACGTGTCCCTCTATGTGGTGGCATTTGGTCATGGTGGCCATCAACCTTGCGCCCAAGCATTTGGCGCAGATCAATTCGACGATAATGACCCTGGAGAGCTGGCCTCCAGAAGCACTTTCTTCAACTGGTGGTACTTCACTGGATCTGGTGCCAACGTCGTCACCGTGTCGATACTGAACTACTTTCAAGAAAGCATAAGCTGGCAGTTTGGGTTCGGGATCCCATGCCTTGCCATGATAATTGGCCTTGTTCTCTTCGTTTTTGGGACCAAGACTTACCGCTTCTATCCTCTCAAGAGTAGTGGTAGTGGTAGCGGAGGCCTGTATGAACAAGCCAGCAGATTGCTTATGGCGTGGCTTGAGCCATGGCGCGCAAAGTGAGCTTATTGTTATCAAACGACCTTCTTTCATTGAAGCCACCATTCTTCTGAAACCAAGAAAAAACATCACTCTCTTTTTTGTCTTGCAGATTACCTGATGATTCTCACAACTCTCTGCCTTCGTCATCTGATGGCGATACTAGCAACGTCGGCAGCGCAAATTTTTCTCATGATGAAGCCACGGCATTGCTCAAGTTGTTCCCTATTTGGGCTTCTTGCCTGATTAACGCTGTTGTTGTTACACAGCCCCTTACTTTCTTCACTAAGCAGGCAAGCACACTGGACAGGAGGATAGGTAGCATAGTAGTCCCAGCTGCTTCCCTGCAAAACTTGATCAGCACTTCAGTCATGGTCTCCCTACCAATCTATGATCGGATTCTCCTGCCCATGGCCAGAAAATGCAGCAAGAATCCTTCAGGCATCACAACGCTGCAAAGGATTGGCGTCGGGTTGGGTATTTCGACTGCCATGGCTGTCATTGCTGCACTCGTGGAGACAAGGAGGCTCAAGGTGGCTAGTGACTATGGCCTACTGGATAAACCTCAAGATGTTATTCCTATGAGCTTCATGTTTATTGTCCCTCAGTACATTATGGTTGGATTGTCTGATACTTTCGCCATTGTTGGATTGCAAGAACTGTTCTATGACCAAGTGCCTCATAGTATACGCAGCTTGGGCGTGGGTTTATACTTGAGCATAGTTGGGACAGGGAGCTTCATCAGTAGCTTTCTTGTGTACACCATTGACAACGTGACCAGTAGTACCGGAGGAAGCTGGTTCTCCAACAACCTAAACCGAGCGCATCTGGATTACTTCTACTGGTTTCTTGCTGTCCTCAGTGCTTTTGGCCTGGCTGCTTACATGTACTTTGCACAAATGTATATGTGCTTAAGAAAAAGCAGGCTTCTATTTCAGTATAATAACTAGCAGTGGAGGAAGCTGGTTTTTGAACAATCTCAACCGAGCCCACCTCGATTACTTCTACTGGTCTCTTACGCTCCTCAGTGCTTTTGCCTTGGCTGCTTACATATACTGTGCACAAGCCTATGCACAAGAAAAAAGTTACATTTTAGATAAAACGATAATTGGGCATGAAGGAATTGGAGCAGTAGTAAACTATGTTGCTTCTGTAGTGATTTGGAAACCATTCATCACCTCTTCTTTGAATGTTATCATGCTAGATTTCTATGGCGTGCTTTACATGTTGTCGGTGCAGGGAGGCGATAAGTACAATTCACTACGCCATTGCTTGTATGTAGTCGGATTCGCATCAATCCACATCTGTTAGGGTGTAATGGAGTGAAACTTAAACTAAATTTTACCTCAATCGATTCCCACACACGTGGATTAAGGTGAATCCGACAACATCCAAATAAGACCGACTGGTCCTCTGGCTTTTTATATATATATATATATATATATAGACATGGCTAACAAGGAATGCACTGCGACTACAAGTCTACAACCACAGTAAAAAAAAGGTTAACGTGCAGGCGGTGGTCTGCCAACACCAACCAGAGTTTGCTGCTCAAATGGAAAACACCAACCCCATAATTCTTTTTAGGGATAGGGAGAAAGAAGAGGAACGGAGAATATAAGGACGGTTCACGGCCATGGCAGGTAGGAGGAGAGGGCAATCGCTATCAGGCTGGAACCTGCTCTGCAGTCGGAGCAATATTTTTTCAGACTTAGCTATCACACTGGAAGGCCATTTGGTGCGACGACGAGGTCCAGCTACACGAACAGCACGCTGACTTCGAACATTACAACAAGGACAAGGCAGCACAGCAGCTGAGCAGCAAGGCTTCGTGATGGAGGAGGAGGCGGAGGCGGCGCTCCTGCCGCCGCCAGAGTCGCCGCTCTGCGCCGTGGACCACCTCGGCCGTCCGGCCTCACGTGGCGGCTCCGGCCGTTGGCGTGCTGCTCTCTTCATCATCGGTACTCCTGCTGTTCTCGGTGGTGTCTGTGTGCGCAATTTTGTGCCAATTTTTGAGTGATTTGTCTGTCCCTGACCGAGGCGTGGAGGTGGCGGAGCGGGTCGCCTACTTCGGCGTCATAGGCAACCTGATAATCTACCTGACGGGCCCGCTCGGGCAGCCGACGCCGTCGGCCGCCGCGGCCATCAACGCTTGGGTTGGCACCGGGCTCCTGCTGCCGCTGCTCGGCTCTGCGGTCGCCGACTACTGGCTCGGTCGGTACCGTACCATCGTCTGCGCGTCCCTCCTCTACATCATAGTATGAAACGCAAACAACTGATCCTTGCTCACCACGCACGATTCTGGAATCTGTTGATCGAATTACTGTTTCTCAATTGTCTCTGTCTCCAGGGGCTAGCGATGCTCACCATCTCATCAGTTCTTGTGCCATAAGAGCCGTCATCAGAGTCTGTAGGAAGGTCCAAGTATTCGTCTTCTGTTCCTGTGGCTCTCTTCTACGTGTCCCTCTATGTGGTGTCATTTGGTCATGGTGGCCATCAACCTTGCGTCCAAGCATTCGGCGCAGATCAATTCGACGAGAATGACCCTGGAGAGCTGGCCTCCAGAAGCACTTTCTTCAACTAGTGGTACTTTGCTGCATATGGTGCCGACTTCGTCACCGTGTCGATACTGAACTACGTTCAAGAAAGCATAAGCTGGCAGTTTGGGTTTGGGATCCCATGCCTTGCCATGATAATTGGCCTTGCTCTCTTCGTTTTTGGGACCAAGACTTACCGCTTCTATCCTCTCGAGTAGTGGCAGTGGAGGCCTGTTTGAACAAGTCAGCTTATGGCATGGCTTGCGCCAAAGTGAGCTAGCTTATTGTTATCAAACGACCTTATTCCAAAGCCAGACATTCTTCTGAAACCAAGAAAAAAAACATCACTCTCTTTTTTGTCTTGCAGATTACCTGATGATTCTCACAACTCTCTGCCATCGTCATCTGATGGCGATACTAGCAACGTCGGCATCGCAAATTTTCCTCATGACGAAGCCGCGGCATTGCTCAAGTTGTTCCCTATTTGGGCTACTTGCCTGATTTACGCTGTTGTTCTTGCACAGTCCGTTACTTTCTTCACTAAGCAGGCAAGCACACTGGACAGGAGGATAGGAAGCATAGTAGTCCCAGCTGCTTCCCTGCGAAACTTGATCAGCACTTCAGTCATGGTCTCCCTGCCAATCTATGATCGGATCCTCCTGCCCATGGCCAGAAAATGCAGCAAGAACCCTTCAGGCATCACAATGCTACAAAGGATCGGCATCGGGTTGGGTATTTCGACCACCATGGCTGTCGTTGCTGCACTCGTGGAGACAAGGAGGCTCAAGGTGGCTAGTGACTATGGCCTACTAGATAAACCTCAAGATGTTATTCCTATGAGCTTCATGTGGATTGTCCCTCAGTACATTATGATTGGATTGTCTGATACTTTCACCATTGTTGGATTGCAAGAACTGTTCTATGACCAAGTGCCTCATAGTATACGCAGCTTTGGCTTGGGTTTATACTTGAGCATAATTGGGACAGGGAGCTTCATCAGTAGCTTTCTTGTGTACACCATTGACATAGTGACCAGTAGCACTGGAGGAAGCTGGTTCTCCGACAACATAAACCGAGCGCATCTGGATTACTTCTACTGGGTTCTTGCTGTCCTCAGTGCTTTTAGCCTGGCAGCTTACATGTACTTTGCACAAATGTATGTGCTTAAGAAAAAGGCTTCTATTTCAGCACAATGACTGCACAGAGCTGTCTTGTTTCAGTTGCCTGTGGGCTCTCTCTTCATATTGATTAACTAGAAACATAACACAGGATCTTGATACTGCCTTTGTCCATCAGATCATGCCCTCGGGGATAAAGTTCATAATCAAAGTAGAAACTTTTATGCTTTGTTGATCCATATAAATAAATGGCATTGAAATTGTTATAAAATATAAGTGTGAAACCCCATATAATTGGACCGTTTTCTTCCAGTTACTGCTATAAGATGCATTTCTCCTACAGTCCTACCGACGTGTTCGAGAAAAGAGGAAAAATGGGAGTAGGCACCTAATTTACCTAGATAGACGCCTAATGGCCATCTAGTCTACCTGGGTACTGCTTAGGCACCAGCACCACCCATGGTTCAGTCATTTCATTAAGAAGAGAGGATAAGTTGCAGCATTCAGAATATTAAAGAACTGCCAACTAAAATTTAACTCTGAAAATCTGACCACTCACCGCAAAGGAGCAATTTCAAATTGTAGGCTAATTTCTGTTTAATATAGCCCAAAAGTATACCAATCAAGTTGTCTCTACAAAATCATACGATGATTGTATAACCATGTTCAGATTTACATGTACTGAACCTACTACCATGCATGTAAGTACAAAGTCTTCTACTATTAGAAAAAAAAATGCATGTATCATCTTCGAGTCATCTAAAGGGAGATGTGTCCTAGATATAGATCTTTAACATGCTGGGGCACAATCCAATTCGTTTACCTTCGAAAATCCCATTGATTGATGACGAAAACCTGTCCTCCTTGCAGGAAAACAATGTTTCTCCTCCACATGAAGCACATACTGACATACATACTTGGTGACGCAGATTGGCAGCCCATGACAAAGCAGTTGAATTGTTGAGTAGGGACTCCAACTCTTGACAGTGTCAGCACAACTAAACCGCTACTAGAAATGCCACACATCAAAGCTTCGTCAGTAGAAGCCAGAGAATAACTAGATTCTAAAGGTTTTATTATTGCCTCAAAATCCTCAAGCATTGGAATTCCATGATCATCAAGTTGGAACCGCTTTTCTGTCAGTTTTTCATATGTCCTGTACTTCGCAGACTGTCCTGATGCAGGATTTTCTGACACATTCGACAAACATAAGCTGAAGTTCTTTAAAATTATCAACTTCAGAAAACCATCTTATCCAACGATGAATTATTCCTGCAAACCAACTTACTATTAACTCATCATCTTGCAAGAATGCAAGACAAGGGCTGAAACATGCCTAGGAAAACCTTCAAGATTATACCATAGCGATAAGGCACTTTTGAATATAGCTAAGAGGTACATTAATTTTAATTACACTGCCATTAGTGCAGGTACTAGTTGATCCCTCACCCTTTAAATTGGACAGCAATGCTTCCGTTGCAGCAGTCTCTGATGAAATGTAATCTTTAGCTTGTTTCTGGAAGTTGTAGAATGCATCCCTAAGGTCTTGTGCAAGTGCTGGTTCAGCAATGTATTTTGATAAGAGAACATCCTCATTTAGCTCATTTTTGGCATTAACATCCTGCACCCATGCCTTTAGCAAAGTTTTGAACCAGTGATCCGTCTTCATTCCCTCTTTTCTAAATTGTGCAATGTGATCCAGCAAAGGGGTGCTAAGGCCAAGCGACTTGATCTCACTCTCTTTTATTCTTCTCAAGCCATATGCCAACCACTTCTTTCCTACACTAAGATTCATAGCATCCCAAATCTCTTGCTTCTGAGAAGCAAACAGACCAATCTTCTCCTTCAGCTTATGCACAACTTTCAGTTTAGCATTTTCCTCGTCAGATAGTTTTCTTCCTCAGACAGAAGCCAGGCTCTTCGCCAGAGACAACAGTGGCGGTTCGACGGCTTGCTCTGCCGCGTTCTCAATTCCATCTAGGGAGAAGTGTTGTGAATTGTACCGCCGGAAGCACGCGGCATAATGTCTTGGTTCCATGAACGAGGAGAAAACACAGGGCGTCAGCACTCCGCAGCGTTTCTACACCAGGGATGGAGTTGGTAGGAGAAATGGAGGCACCTTTCCGTTGAGGCCGCTGAGTGCAGCGCCTGGAGATCTCCCGGAAGAGGTGGCCGTGACCGAGCATCACGAAGGCCATGGCGTCAGGCATTCTGGTCTAGTGGGACATTCCATCGAACAGGAGGTGTGCGCGGCGGCGCATTGGAAACGTGGTGCTTTGGCTTTGTTTGCCTCCCAGTGTTAGCAATTATGGTTCGCTGCCCTATCCCAGGGCATCCGTCGGGTGCCTGCAGCCCGTGTAGCTGCCAGCCACGCACCCTGCCCTAGCGCCTCGCCTCCCCGGCGCCCGACGCCGTGCGCCGCCGTTCAGGTGCTGCTCCCCGATCTATTCGAGTCGCTCGCCGGACATCATCCCTGACATCAAGTTCCTCCGCTCTCCCCTACTCCTCTCCTTTTCTCCAGGTCGTCTTTCTCCTCTGTACTCCTTGTGTCCTTCCTCTGCTCTGGGGAAGCAAATATCCCTC
>DXKC01004979.1:0-11541 GCA_031170775.1 Cymbopogon citratus
AGTAGGAGGGCGGCGCCGGTGGTGTCAGGCACGGTGGGGGCGGCTGCGCTGGCCGGGGGCACCAGACTCTCTGCCCTAGTGGCCGGATCTGGGGCCCTTGGGGCTGGGGGCGGTGCCCGGCGCCGGGATTTGCGGTGGCGGCGTCGGCTGGTGCGATGCAGCCGGATTGGCTCCACCTTGGTGGTGGGGCTAGGGTGACTAGGTGCTGCTCTGTGGTGGCACCATAGTGGTGCTGCGGGGCGCCTTGGGTCGTTCCTCCGGCGGTGCTTGTCACTGGTCTGGCCGGCTCGCTGCTGCAGGGCAGACTGTTCTGTGCTACAGGTTGGGGTGGGCTTCAGGCGAAAGCCATGGTGACGGCGCCCATGGGCGTCGTTCTCCCCGTTGGGGGCTCCAGACGGAGCCCGTCCACCTGTTGCATGACAGGTTTCTGGGTGAAAACTCTGTCCACTTTGTGGACGAGCGTCGGCGGCGTCTTTGGCGTCGCGTCCTTCTTGAAGGCTTCGCTTCGAAACTAGGTCTGTGCTTGCGGCGGTGCGCCATCTTGGTGCGGGAAGGCTGCCTTTGGTGGATGGGGTTTGGGGTGGTGGTGGTTGTGGAGGTGTGGCTTGCAGGTGAGGGGGCGGCGTGGTGGCGGTGGCTGGGGACCTGTGGCGTTGGGGGCGGTCCTCGTCTTTGCCGTCCTCCCCCCTAGACTTTGGCGGCGGCTGCGGCGCGGCGCCGAGGGAGGCCAGCTCCGGCGTGGTGCCTGGTTGGCGGGGGTGACGCAGCTTCGGCTACTCGTGTGGCCGGCGCGTCGTGCTCCTCCGGTGAGGCTTCTGTTGGGGGTGGCAGCGGCGATTTGGGTCGTCGTTTCCTCTGTTGTGTGGTGCCGGTGGAGTTGGCGAAGGCGGTTGTTGCGTGTCGACGTCCCAATCCGACCGAACAGTTCGCGTGAGTTGCTGATGGCGGCTCGTGTTGATGTCCCAATCCAACCGAGCGGGTTTTCTAGTACATTTTTGGCCATCCGAGTGGTTGAGTTGTTAGTAGTGCTCATGTCGACCAAGTTGAGTCGGCGCCCTTTGGCGCAAGTCGAGTTGATTTGGTACCTGGGTGTGCAGTTGAAGTAGGGTACCCTCCAAATGTATTTGTGGTTTTCGCCCGGTTTCCACTTCAAAAACTGGGCGGGGCGCTTGCCTTCTTTTTATTTTTTCGTCTAATAGAAATCGCGGCAAAGCTTTTGCCGTCCTTTCTAAAAAAAAATTTTTGTGCACGCACAACTCGCTCTTGGGTACTCTATTAGGAAATCTTGAGTAAGACATAATGAAAAAATGGTGCCTAATAAATTTGTTAGAATCACACAGCGCAGAAAATAACTGCAACTTTTGAAGGATAAAATGCAACTATATTTAACATGGATATAATAGATGAATCAATAGAGCACAAGCCAATCCTGAAAACAACATAAGCATGTATTTTGTTTTGGTAAGAAAACAAGTATCCCCGGTCATGTTTCATTTACAAGACAACACTGACAAAAAATTATGCGCCATCATGAAACTGACAACTATCTGAATTTCATAGTCAGGAGAGATGATTAGCAGAACATTCTGATGGACCATTTGGCATAAAATTACTAATTTCAGAAATATTTTCAGTACTTCCAGAATGTTTGACATGTCCTTTGAAATTCTCTCCAGTGACTGTATTGGCAAATGCTTTGGAGCACTGTTTTCATGAGACTCCTGCACTTTTCTGGTCAGTGTTCCATCAAGCTAATGCCAGTTTTCTTGGTTTAAGGCAACCTCTGTTAAGACTTCTCTAATGTCTGATGCTGTAGTGGGGCTGATAAAAACTGTAATATTCTTGATTCCTTTTGCTGTCAGAGGCACGTAACGTTTCTCAGCATAGACAGCACAACATGTATCTGATATTGAGGTATTATGTTTCATGATGCCACTGCTTACAGCCTTTTGTTTATGGCGAATTTTGTCTGACTACAGATGAACGTCTGATCAGTTCTTCCAGTTCTGCAATAGATTTTGCCTTTCTGCTGAATCCCCCACACCACCCTTCCTTTAGTTGTTTCACATTTTGGGCAGACAATTACCTCCTTGAATATTGAGTGCACCAAATAAACGTATGGTGACAACAACAAAACAAAAGAGCAAAACGGTACACCTAATAAGCCCTTTTCACTGCTGCTTGCATACTTTTAACATTTCATTGATATACATGTGCAACCATTGGGTACTCTATCAAGAAATCTGAAGGCAATTGAAGTGCAATAACATTTATTAGGATGTGCGACAATAGAATGTAAATGTTCGAATGCAACCCAAGGATAGCATCTACTTTAACATGGATATAATGGAATGCATAGAGTAAAAAGACATTCCTGAAGCAAAATAAACAAGTCATTATATTTTATGGCGTACTGTGGCATCTCAATGCAAGTTGTTCTCTTAATAATAACAAAATAGTTCAGTGACCTTGACAATGCCATAGAAAAACAAATATTGTAGATCAATCACAGAGCAATGTTTACTTGACATTGGAAGAAAATGAGTAGCATGGAATGAAATAATCAAGGAGAAGTTAAGTGTCACCATAAATTCTCGCACGCACCAAATGTGAGGTGTTCCTGGGAAATGATTGATCTTGATGACTCTTTGTGACTACTACTAGGAACTACTGGGAAAGAGACAGCTTTGGAGTGCTCTTCCTCCCATCCATGTCTAAATATTAGATGCAATGCTCTTAACAGAACTACCATGTCTGTTTCTCAAAATATTCCCTCCTGCTTAAGCAGTATAATCTGTAGATTTTACTACTTTCAAAAACAGGATTAACCCTGTCACCCTGTCAAATAAAGCATCAATATGACTAGATATATCTCTAAAGGGCAGCATTATTCAATACCACCTGATCTGCTTTAGATGTTCAACATTGGGTTACCTGAATGAACATGTTTCAGACACATCACAAGCATGAAGATGCTAGCTTGATATTTAGGCACCTTATTTTCTCCAACAACAGCATTTTATTTTCGGTGAAAGATTGATTCTTGAGTGTATCTCTACAGATAGTTATATTGACCTTTCTCAGAGTATGTGATAGTGCCAACTTACAAAAGCATCTGCAGGCATGTGAACATCGATCCCTATCTTCTAGGAAATAACCAACACATATAATGGAACATGTTTAGCACAAAAGTTTCAGTGAATATAAAACCCCCTCCAGACTCAAATCCAACATTAGCCCCTGACTCATCCAGTCAAAATTAGCAGTCAGGTGGGCTTACACACGAACTAAAAGTAACTAATAGTAGCTAGCTAAGTGTAATACAAAAGAAGAGCTGAATATAAACTAGCTATGTGTACCTAAACAAGTTAAATTCAATGAAATGGTGCCAAGGAAACAAGAAACAAAGCCACAGTAATAGAGCTGCTGGGAAAAAAAAAATGAACGAAGCGCTGGTTGACACAATAATAGAGCAGGATCCAATAGTTCAAAACATAATATATAATAACATCACACACGCCCACATATTGATAGATAGCACCGAAGACACAGTACAGACATAATAGTAATAATAATAATTAGAGGAACTTTATGATCCTTCTCCACCGACACCCTACAATGTGCTCGCCATGCCTGCCTTGCCAAGACGAAATATGGTCTTCACACCATCTGTAAAATTCACGCCCACCTCGGCGTACCCCTTGTTCTTGTATTGCGCCAGGCAGTCCTGCTCCAGGTCGACCATCGCATTGATTCGGGCATAATTGAACATGACATCCTCGTCTGTGTGATAGCGCTCGGGGAGAGGACGGGGCCTTGGAATGGGATCCTTCTGGATCCTGTCGATGAAAGACTGGGGCACCCTCTCCTTAAGGATAGCCACCGCCGGCTCAGCCTTACACTCCTCCTTCGGCTCCTGGTCAATCGCCACCGCTGGCTCAGCCTTGCGCTCCTCCTTCGGCTCCGGGTACCTCCCCGCCGCCGGCTTGGTGCCGACGACGTCGCTGCAGGATGCCGCTTTCACCATGCCAGTCCATGCCGCCTCCTTGTTCCCCAGCTCAGCCTTGGTGACGCCGATCTCGCCGGTGAAGGTGCCGGCTGCCTCCTTGTTCCCCATCTCAGCATTGGTAACGCAGATCTCGCCGGCGAAGCTGCCGACGGCCGTGTTCTTCGCGACCGCCATCTTGCGGCCAGGCTTGGTGGCGCCGACGGCCGCCGAATCGCCCTTGATGGCGCCCTTCACGAGCTTGGAGCGGCGCCTCGAGTAGAAAGGAACAGAGCTACTCTCAAGCACCAACCCCTCAGAGCCACTCGCCGGTACCAACCCACCCTCAGTGTCGAGCTGCATCCTCCCCAGCACCCTCGTCACCTCCGCCATGGCCTTTTTCTCCCTCCGAACCCTAACCTCTCTGCCTCGAACCCTAGATCTGGATTTGGAATCGGCGGCGGCTACGCTATGTGTTGGTACAGGGAAGGACCGGGAGGGTTAGCAATATATATGGCCCCCGCAACCCTACACGCTATCGGATCCTTTACTTCTCGGCCAGCACCCGGACTCTGCCTTCCGACTCCGATCCGCTCCGTTACTCCGACTCTCACGCGCGCCGTTGATTCTGTTGCGGATGCGGATACTCCAACCATAGGAAAAAGGAAAAAGGCCGGACAACCCGGCCACCTCTCCTGACTTGCCGGCCACATAACATCTTTTTTCCTTTTTTCGAAACAAAATCCACTTATGTCACTGTTTTTCCATGCTGAAGAAACTGGACAAAATATATCTCTCAACTTTTAAAATTATATATTTCATAAAAAAATAAACTATATATATGTATGTATGTATGTATACTAGCAAAATTGTCCGCGCGATGCAACGGGTGGTGGTTATCGCAACAACGCGTCACCACAATTAATAAAATATATAATCAAACATGATTGTGTAAAATAATGAAATTAAATGACTTTTTTCTAAGTCTTCACAAATTCGTAATATCGAAGATCATAGCTTCCATAGTTACAAATAACTTCACAAATTCGTAATATCGAATTTCATGGCTTCCATAGTTACAAGTAAAAAATAAATCTCAAGTTTTTACAAAATAAAACAAAAAAAGAATTTCTCATAAAACTCATACACTGTTTCTACGGTTCAAGGACCTTTTTAACGAGGCTTTGTGATGTAAAATGTGATTGAGTAGGTTTTTATTGTTGAGATTTATTATGGTAAATGCATGCAAAATTGTTTAATGGTTGGATAAATTACATACTTATACATATAAACAGTTGTAGAGTTATCATGCAAGTTGCAAGCTAAGCAGACAGCTCTACTCCTAGAGCACAATAGTGATGTATACACGTGTGAAGGCTCTCCGATTCTTTTAATTTGCTGGCCTGACCCATGTTAGAAATGCGGTGTCGGGTACCCAAATATGGAATACCCTAAACAACGCGATCAAAACTCAAACCACCCTGCCTAAATAATCCTAGAACCTCATAAAACATGGAACGACCCTCCCACAACACAGCTCAACCCCGCTCCGTCCCGTATGAGGGTCAAGCCGCACATGCAGGTCTCCGTCTCGTACGAGGCTCAGGCCCCCGGGCGACTCCCCGCCTCGTACGAGCGTCGGGCCCCACTATGAATCCTCGTCCTGTACGAGGCTCGACCCCCTCAGATGGGTTTCCGCCTCGTACGAGGATCGGACCCCTCTAATCCGCTTCCTCAAGCCTCTCCTCAGTCTTTTCGAGGGTCGAGCGGCAGCCACGTGTACGACACTCGAGGTCCGCCGCTACGACGCCCCTCCGTATCGCACAAGCCTCCATGACCCTCCTCGCCGAGCCTTACCTACCCCCTGACAGATGCATTTAATGTTCTCACCCACTCGGATCTAATCTCGTGACCGCTACAGACTGCTGAAAGGTCGAGATGGCGGACTAGAGGGGGTGAATAGTCCTTTTAAAAAACTAATCGTTCCGGCTAACCGAACAAAGTGCGAAATTAAAACTATCAGCCTAGCCAAGACTTCAACCCTCTACCTATAACTCTAGATACACCTTCCAAATCAAGGTGCCAAACTAGCTAATACTCTCCTAAAACAATTCTAGCTTGCAAGGTCACACAAACCTAAGCAACTAATACTTTACACATCGAGGGAGCACCTACACAATTCTAATAAACAAAAGCACAAAGCCAACCTAACCTCACTAGATGTTCAAGGACAAGACTACACATGCCCAACCCAAAAGCTCAACTTTACTTAACTACACAAGCTAAGCAAAGCAAGAAACTCTACTTCTAGCTACACATGCAAGAAGGTGATTAGCAAGCTACACAAACAAACTAATCACTAGAGCAACAACACAAGCTTAACAAAAATATAAGGAATGTAAATACAAGCTTGTGAAGAGGATCGCAAACCACCGCGAAGTGTGGACACAAGATGACACGGCGATTTTTACCGAGGTTCACTTGGTTGCCCCCAAGCTACGTCCTCTTGTGGTGATACACCCACTTGGAGGTTCACACGCTTAATTGGCATCTCCTAGACAAACCCGCAGCCGGGTGCGACGAAACCAGAGGCGGACCGACCTATAGGGCGAGCAAGGGCGGCCGCCCTAGGTCCCCTCTGCCGAGCACCACCCCTACCCTGCTATCCTCCAGTCGGCGGCGGCGTCCGCCAAGCTCCAGATGTGAGCGCAGGTTGCAGCGACGAGAGGTTGAAGATGCACCTGTGTTGCTGGGCCGTCTCTAGCTAACAAGGCCCACCCCAATGGTCCGTTTGTTGCTGTTAGGCTCCTTGGCTTTGGCCTTTAGGAACAGCTGGCAAGCAGAAACAACCACGAGCTGTCTTGGACGTGGCGCTCGGCTCGAGCTGGTGCTCCCCATCCCGTCGTCCATTGAGCCAGAAGTGGTACAAGAAACTAAGTATTGTTTGCTTCATTACTTGTTACTACTTGTTAGTAAATTAAATTAAATAGATAGAAACTGGTCTCAGATTAGTGAGAGCAATTCAACGTTTCTATAGATTTATCTTTTACTCGTTACTAAATTTTTTTTAGTTGCAGGTTGATTATGCTTTTTTGTTTTAATCATTTGATGTATGGTAAATTATCTAGACTATGAAATAAAAAAAAATCTCCTTGATGTGCTTTTTATGTAAAAGGTAATCATCTTCAAACTTCTTATGCACCATTTATTTGGTGAATTACATGTTAGAATATAATTGTTACGTAGTATAGCAATATATAACCAGTATATATACATAGTTAGACCGGTACATTGGTGAAGTCCACTATATGTATATAGCGGTCCGTCCTAGCTCATATTTTCCGCTCAGTATTACCAATGACAAGCTCATGTCTCCATCAGAAACTTGTATTTTGTTCTCTACGAAGTTTCATCAATGTTCTCCTACAAATATTGCAACTACAACTTCCCGATTGCATATACAAATGGAGATATGTTTTAAAGTATTGGAAACAGCTGCTCTGCACTGATACTCTCACATAATCTCGCAACATAAACTGGCCAAACATAGGCAGGTGCGCGGCAACGCCGCGCCTGTTTCTAGGTACGAATCACCCTTAAGACTTGCCTTGCCTTCCCGGGCCAGGCCAGCCTCGCCAACACGAGCAAGCTGTGTCCTGCAAAAGCTTTGAAAACTCTTGCAAGTCTCAAATATTTTAGAAATTTTGCATAAATAAGTGCCATGTGATTGGAAGGAATCATGTCAGGTGTTTATGAAAATAATTCCATGCAACGATTTTATGGCCAAATGCATGGTCTGTCACATCGCATCCATAGCAGTTCGGCATTGCCACGGGCGGCATGTTTGCAGGCGAGCGTCTGACGTGCACAAGAGTATCAATACTCGATAGCGTGCACAGGATCTTATAGTCATATCAGACTTTGGCCCGGAGACTCGTATCGACAGCGTTCAGGTGCGCACGCTAAGTAGATTGGACGGAAGCAATTTGTATGTCTTTTAGGTGTGATGATGATCGTCCTCCAAGCTAACTCTATAGAAGTTTTCTCTCAAATGGACTCCTCAGTCCTCAGACATTGGCACAAGGTGTGAAAGCATTTGGACTTTGGACTTTTGCGCAGGAAAGCCGACCGGATAGTACGTGGATTTGGTATCACCTAGCAGATGATTATTTTAGAGTTTTTTTAGTGTAGAGATAGAGATAAAACAATTTAAGTTCTGCATCTAGTTAGTTGCATTGCCATGACACCACGTCAAAGGAGATAAAATCGGACTTGAAATACTTCGATAAAAAGGTAAGAAATGAATTAAAAATAATAGAAATAATTTTCCATGGAAAAATAATGCAATTAAAAACCTAAAAATTAATCTAAGAAAAATCATTAAAATTTGCTTTAGCTTGGAAAAATATGAAACTAGCTAGTTTCCCCTTTTTCCTTAAAAACATGCTCCATCTTAGGCACCGTTTGGAACGCAGGATTTTCTTCTGTTTTGGTACTTTTTTCTATTCTATGATAATGAACTGATTTCTGTGAAACTACTATGCAATTTCTGTGAAATTTCTACATTGCAAACAGGCCCTTATAGTGCTTACCTTGGAATTTTTTTGTGCTTATTTGCTAGATGAAGCCCATAGTATCACGTCGTTACCAAGCTCACTAGGCCCCCTGTTTAGATCCGCCAGCTAAAATTTTGACGACTAAATTTTAGCTAGAGGCCAAATATATACAATCCCTTTCTTTGGCTATTTCAACCTAGTTAAAACCAGCTAAAAAGCCTCAATAACCAAACTACTTACAGCTAAAGTTTGGTAAAGGATCCAAACACCGCAGCTAAACATGATATAGAATACACCATTTTTTACATATAAGAGGAATATAAGACTCCATCGGTTTTGGCTTTAATTAACCCGTTTCCTGCCAATCTGCAACATTATTCGAATTCAATATACTTAACTGGCTTATTACACGTAGAAACATATAGAGAATGGTAAACGTGATGGGTGTACAAGTTTTTCTTATGATGATGTATGTATGTGCTAATATAATACTACCTGCTTACTCCAGAACCAGAATCTACAGAGTAGTGTACTGTACTTACTACTGTACTAGCAGAAGTGTATGTACAATACATCCATTCCATCCCAAAATTAAACGCCTCCGTCCAGCTCCGAGCCGAATCTTGCACAAATTCAATTCAATACAAGAACAAGAAGAAAACGACGACGACCTTGTTGAGCTGTCCTGCGACGATCGATGCTGAGAAAGAAGAATAATCCTCTTATCATTCTTGGCGAGTTTAGTTGTTCCTCCCCAGACCGACCGACCGACCGAGCGATCGATCGATCGAGATGAATGTGAGACACCATTCGATTGCCAATAATCCGGCCGTGAGTGGATCGATCGATCAGTCAGTACGTAGCTAGGTTCTGATGAGCAGCAGGCCGATGGCGGTGACGACGAGCGTTGCCGGGAAGCCGAACTGGAGGTGTCTGAAGAAGGAGAGCGTGTAGCCGTAGTGCTGGGAGCGGCGCGCCTGCTCGCACACGATGAGGTTGGCGGCGGATCCCAGCAGGGAGAGGTTGCCGGCCACCGTGCTGGTCCACGCCAGGATGAGCCAGGCGTTGGTCTCCGCGGCGGGGGAGATGGCCGCCGCCGACGCCGCCACGCGCGCGCCGAGCAGCAGCACCGTGGGGACGTTGGACGCCACGTTGGACAGCAGCAGGATGACGGCGGCGAGCACGGCCGTCCCCGGCGGCGTGTCGATCCTGGCGTAGGGCTCCATGAGGTCCCAGAAGGCGCTGGGGATGCCCGTCTTGTTGAAGCCGTCCACGGTGATGAACATGCCGCAGAAGAAGAGCAGCAGCGGGTACGACACCTTCTCCAGGCACGGCCGGGCGTCCTTGAAGTCGAGCACGATGAGCGCCAGCGCCGCCGTGATGGCGCTCCACGACATGTTGAGACCCAGCAGCAGCGCCACCAGCATGCCCAGCGTGATGGCGTACACGCAAGCCTTCCAGGCCGCCGTGCTCCAGTCGTCGCCGGCGGCCGAGGCGGCGGCGGCGTCAGCTTCTTGATGCTGTAGCATCATCGGATTCCCGTTCCTTCTGTGGTGGACCGCCGGCTGCTTGACGGGGTCGTGATGCACCACCACCGCCTCGGCTGCAGCAGCAGCAGCAGCACCCCCACCCCCACCCCTGGAGATTCGGTGCGACATGGTGGCTGGCGAGAAGCGGTGCGACGTCACGTCCTCCTCCTCCACGACCTCGGTAGGCACGGCGACCACCTGCTCGGCGGCCGATGGCTTGCACCCGCCGTCCAGCTGGTTCCAGTAGAGCGCCAGCAGCACGGCGGCGTTCACGACTGCCCCCACGAGCGTGGCCGGGAGGATGCCCAGCACGAACTGGCCGAAGGAGATGCCGCTCTGCACGGCGATCACCAGGTTCTGCGGGTTGCCGATGGGCGTGGCGGCGGAGCCGATGTTGGCGCTGGACGCCAGCGCCAGCAGGAACGGGCGGGGCGGCAGGTTGTTCTGCCGCGCGATCTTGAGGATGAACTCGGTGAGCACCACGCAGCAGGTGTCGTTGGTGAAGAGCGCGGAGGCGAGCGCGGAGACGGCGCAGGTGCGCACCAGCAGGTCGCGCCCGCCCTGGCTCCGCCACGAGAGCAGGCGGCCCAGGTGGCGGAACATGTCGGCGCGCTCCAGGTACACGCTCACCACCATGGTGCCGAACAGAAGGCCCAGGATGGGGAGGTCCACGGCGGCGTACGCCTCGTCGGCGCTCATCACGCCCAGCAGCACCATCAGCATGGCGCCCAGGAGGGACCCCGCCGTGCGCCCGATGGGAAGGAACGGCACCGCCGGGAACACCGCCAGCACCCAGAACACAGCGAACGCAGCCGACCCCAGAGCCACCTTCAGCACGGGCTCCATGGCCATGGCGCCTCTCGCTGCTCGGTCGGCTTATTGATTGGCTTCTGCCTTGTTGCAGCGCAGATGATACGTATGGGAATGGGAAATCAATCAATGGAAAGGGGATCTGGCTAGCTAGCTCGGCAATCGCGGGGCTCTGCACCTAGCTACCAACCACCAAGCATGGAAATGAAATCTAAGATCTGCAGACAACTGATGAACCTGCCTGCGATCGATCGATCGATCGGCTGCAACCGATGGCTGGCTCTTACATACATCAATTAAGTGGCGAGGCGATCGGATCCGGAACAGGGGCAGGCAGCAAGAACCAAGAGAAGAGGAATTCAACAAGGAAGGAAGCTGGACTGGAGCTCGGTTGCTTGCTGGTCAACTAGCATATACTACTCTGCATGCATAAAGTAGCGTACAACATACCTCCATTATCTTTTCTGTCTCCATCCAAGAACGAGTGAAATGGAACAACGGAGGAAGGAAGAAGAAGAAATGGTAAGAGCAGCCAGAAGCTAGGCAGTACGAGTGTTCTTGCCTGGACAGACGTAACGACAGGCAGGCAGGCAGGAACATGAACATCCAGGTAGGATGAGATTGGGATTATTATTTGTCTACGGAAATGAACACATGGCCT
>DXKC01004981.1:0-10913 GCA_031170775.1 Cymbopogon citratus
TCATCTCTAACAAAAATTATATAATAAAATAATATGTTTATGATACCAAACAATATATTCGATTCTTCATTAATTATATTTTTATAGTAATACAGTATTTTTTTACATGGTTTAGGGTTTAGGTAGACTGACTAACATGAGCTAATGCTCTGTAACGAGTGAATGATCAGCAGGACTGTAAAACAAGGCATGTGCCTGCCTGCCTGCTGGTGTTGGGTAGGATAGGCACTAGGAATCCTTTTTACAGATAAATAGTAGCAAAATTTAGAGGCGACATGCATGGCATGATCCATTATTGCATAAACTATTTACGCCACTGAAGGACGATGCAAAGTAGTGGATTTTTTTAATTATTTTACCTTTGAGGTGAAGCCACACACAACGCAGAATGTGTACTAGACATCAAGCAGTAAAAGGAAGATGACCGTTTTGGAAGCAAAGACGATGATATATATGTATGCATGCATGTCCACAACATGACCAAGAACGTTCATCCATGATGAAGAATGATGGATGCTATTGACCGCAGTAAAAAAGAAGTCAAGTTCTCAACAAGGAGCTGTCTTGCCGTGCATCCCATCCCACTGACCACTGTCACGAATTGAATCCAATTGTTCGCTCGGGTACACACCACTTTACCCCGCAAACTGTAATCACTGGATCGCTACACTGACTTTTACTGCTGGATTTGAATCCAACGTTGGGTAATCGGTATCGCCGGTTGCTCGCCATTCCGGCAGTGATGTGCTATTTTCGAAAAACAAATTGATGCCAAGAACGGCTGCAGTGATGAAAATAAAAACCTAAGGAGTACCGCCAGAGTGTTAGGCAACTGAACCCAACATCCTTTGGCGCTGCAGTGATGAACTAATCGATGCCATCCACCATCCATCACCTCTAGAGTATTAGGCTAGCTAGACTAGCCAACTGAACCCAACATCCTTTGGCGCTGCAGTGATGAACTAATCGATGCCATCCACCATTCATCAGCTTCGTTCACGTGCAATGAGTAATGACCATTTCCAATTAACCTTGCAGATTCCAATGAAATGTTCGTGAAGAGGAAAGTGACAGATAAAATTCGCCACAACCATTATACATGCACACAAGCAGTCATTCTCTACATGATTCTTCCCCAGACCACACAAAAGCAGCAGTGCAACAAGCAAGGTCAAGCTCAAATAGCTTGTCTGCTCCAACAAGTATTGAAAATGAACGAATGAGAATGCTACTTCGATCCAACTTTTTTTGTATGTGTGGCAAGGCCGGGTGTTTCCAGTTTCTATATATCCTTGTCAAGCTCATCTACCCATGTGGCTGCAGTGCATGCACAGCCTTATCTTCTTATATGCTACAGTTTCACCAATGCACTGTGGCTGAATAGATCAATTGATGAGCACGGGATGTGTAGATTCATGGAGAAATTGATGAATATGTATTGCTATATCACCATGCATGAATCCACGAGATAAACAGAGAGAAACAAAAACTGAGATCTTATCGGTCGTTTTCAGTTCGTTCGCCATCTATCATCACTCTCTATCATCAGTTCCTTGACATCGATGATGACCTGCCATGTGCTAATTTTCAGTCTTTTTTCATTTACCACGACATTTATATTATTGAGCTTTCTGTTGTGAAATGCAATTAATTATATTTCTCATTCCAACAAAAAATACTTAGCTGTTTTCAGGAACTGTAGCATGGGTGCTACAGTCTTGACTTTTTTCGTTATGTGTATGGCAAAGGTTTCCAGTTTGCATCCTTGTTCTTCACATCTGCTCATATGGCTGCCGAGCACAACATTATCTTGCTGAAATATGCCCATGAGCCGGCAAAACACAAGCTGATCGATGTGTCTGTCTACACTGCACTCGTTGGAATCAATAAGTGATGGGGTCAATAAATAAAATATATTTCTCCTTTTTTTTGCCTGAAAATGTAAGCTAGAATGTCACGAGAATTTATGCTGCCATAGGGAATCACACCATAAAAATGGAAACACGTCATACGTGTGTTAAAAACCTGCAAACTGTAATGAATCATCATCAAATATGTAAATGATGTTTTTCCCCCATGAGCATGAGTGAATTTGAGCTGAATGGGCCTTTAGTTAAGAAGCCACTCTGAATCTCAACCAAAAATATCCATGTTCAAAGCCCATATTTCAGCCCATTAGGGTTCATCCCGACGGGCCAAAAGTTGAACATCAATGCATAAATAATCTTTTTATTCTACAAGCGTGCAAAACTATTAACAACCATGCCACATTGAGACTCACATATATAAATAAAAGGATCTCATGAAAAAGGAACAAATTAAACAGAAAATAGTCAGGTTTAGGATTAAAACTTGGCAGGTTTATCTGTACAGCTAATTACATAGCATTACAACAATCTTATACATCAAAAAGGCAGGGAATGAAATAAATAAAAAAAGGAAATAAAAGAAAAGGTGTTACACAGGCACAACATGTTTCTGACTTTCTGCAATGTATTTGAGCATTACATACAGCTCTCTTCTTGTTATACGTCCATCTCATTATGGAGACTATCGCTGCAAAGGTGTCAGCTTCGATGAAGCACATTTGGGGAAATCTTGCCCAGAACATTCAAAGACTTCATTCGCTGAAGCTCTTTCCCTACAAAATCGCATATAAGTTTTTATAATGAAAACATGAACTAGGCTGTCCTAAAGTAAATTGTCAGCGTATTGCAAAGATATGAAACCAAGCTACCAAAGCCATAATGGTTAATTGTTTGTTGTTTATTTAGTTAGGATGAAGTGTAAACATAGATGTCTATAAATACAAGTACCATTTGTGTTTGCAAGACACCACAGACAGTGAATCCCTCGCGAGATGCACAAATGGCTTAGACATGATACAAGGCATTATTCAATCTTGGATACATGTGGGATCAAAAGAATGCAACAATGCAACGCTTTGTGCTTAAACTCTGGATTTTCCACAGGATCATGCCCAGAAGTTTACCAGTTGTCTCGGGAAGTTGAAGCAAATGGCTCTAAGCCCTCACAGGCTGCCTGGCTCGGCCAGATCACCAATCAGTGGGTGAGGCTGCTGTACCAGACTGGTGGCGATTGGGAGTCCTCTGCCCTCCCAATTGAAGCGAAAGAACTGCTGTCAACCGACTACGAGAAGGCTACGGCGGAGAAGTGGCTGGATTTCTCACACATGCACGAAGCCTGGAACATGTAGTTCCTTCATCGGTGTTTCTTTGTCTGTGTGGAGTACTCGCTGTTGGCTTTGTTTCGATAGCTGTATCGTTGGTTCTGGAATGATGTATGAACGTTAACTGTTGGTCTTTCTTAATGAAAAGGCCGGGGTGCCTGCCCTTGAACTTAAAAAAAAACTCTGGATTTTCTCAAGGTACAGGCAAGGCAACAGCAAACGGTAATTGGAGGGTGGCAAGGAGCATAGTGTAAAGAACATACTTCAATGGATGGAGATCATGAAGTGTGTGTGTGTGTGTGTGTGTGTGTGTGTGTGTGTGTATGATGGGGATGCATGAAGCACCATATACAGGATATATATAGGATGGGGATGCGTTAAGCACCATATACAGGATAAGGGTTAGTACAAGGGATGGCACAGCATACATATGCTGCGCAACAAGACAATCCAAAATGAAACAAGCATAACTTTCAATATGGTAAGGAAGCAATAATAACAGTAATTTTATCACCTTCCTCCACTAAGAGACGTATCGCCCTTTTCTCCAGCTCAATTGCATGCATGTTTCGCCCCGCAGCCGAAAGGGACCTAAGGTCTGAAATTAATTGAGGGAATCAATATTCTGCAAGGACAAAAAAACTAGAATTATAGCGGTGTTCAAAAACTTCTTACTTTGCAAATAACCCTCCTGGGTTGAATTATCACAGTTCTCCAAATATGTCTGTAACCTGTTAAATCTCTCATTCAGTATTCAATGGTTGACTGTTTCACCTCCTCTTGAATGCCAGTGCTGGAAGCAACTGGTGGCTCAGTTTTCTCCGGCACAATTTCCTCATTTGGTTTCTCAGGAGATTTGGAAGATACTAGTTCTACAGATTCAGCAGCAGGAGGTGCCACTTGGGGCTTATTGGCCTCCTCATGCTGAACATCTTGGCTTCCCTCCAGCTCTTTTGCTTTCTCTTTTCCACTACCTTTCAACTCCTGAGAAGGGTTCACTTTACTATGCTCAGATTCTACTTTCCTTCGTACATAAACATTATGATATGCAGGACCTGAGGGAGTATCGGTCTGCGGCCTTTTGATTCCGATAGCCTTTCCAGGTTCTGTGGTAGGTCCTTTATCTTTTGGCAGCACAGAAGTTCCTTGAGACATATTTACAATGTTTCACCTTTCGTTGGCAACTCAGCTGTTGCTGTTTTCTTCGCCAATAATGCTACTTGCTTGTCACTAGATGGCCTGGTTCCTCCAGTAAATTAACACACTCATTTATTAATCATATAATGAAACCTGCAATGCATAAGATGATCACCATCATTAAGACTGACAGCGGCCTTAAAAAATATTGGTAAATTGAAATAATGGAAAAAAAAAAAAGATGTAGTAGGAGCCATACTTGTACATGGAATAAGGTTCTTACACACATCTTTGTTTTCATATGTTTGATTTCATATGCCAGTGTAATATTTTCTTAGCAATGCATTTAATTGAACACTTTCAAAGTGAAGATGAAAAATAAAATAATTCAAGACCTCCTCCACTGCATTTGCCTTTGAAAAAGTATCTGATTCTGTTTCCTACTATGCTGTTCTAATCAAAATTTACAAATTCCAACCAAATATAAAATGCACAGAATCAGATGTTAAAATACAATTTTAGTGAGCAACCAGAGACCAAAAGAACACAAAATTAACCAGAAATAATCTAGTTAACATGTTCCGTTTTATCTTTGATCATATAGCTTGTTTTTAGTTTGATAGAAAGAGACCATAAAAACTACTAATCTGACAGTTTTAGCATAAAAAATGTAGAGAATAAAGCTTCAATTAAGCAAAATCAAACCAGCTAGAACAAGTAAATGATAGGATATGAATAGCCATCTTTGTCAGTTTAAAGCAGTTAACTGTGCAAGATTCGTAACAGCCATTATGCCAAACTGAGTGGTTAGCATTCTTTCTTGACTCTTGGATCAAAATACCATCCTGTAAAATTTGGGGTCCTTTCAACAACACTAGTCTAAGTAGGCTCCCTTCCCATGGACATTGTTTACTTATAAGAACAAAAAACATAGCAAAGTAGTTTTTTTCCCCAAATCTTCTTGAAACTTGAATGCATCAATCATAAATGAATTTGCTTCACTGTAAATTGAAAAGCAATCAGCGGGGAACTCCTAACTGTATTTTCTTTATTCAAACCATCCAGGTCTCGTTTCATATCCACACAAAACAGCTGCTACCTAAAAGTGTATGCTGCATTGAGAACACGAATCAGCAAAGTAAAACTATTAGAGATATGTATAGTCTAACACATGTATACACAAGAACCAAAATATACTCTGATGATTGAAAGTGAAATCAAAATTGACATGATGCACAAAGTGGTTTAACAGCTGGCCAGGCACCTTTGCTTTTATCAAGTTGGGTCCATAAATTGTGTGAAAAATAGAAAGCTTTTAGTTATTACTAACTCCATTCTTTAATGTTTGGCAATGCATGCCATAGAACGCTTTCCATTATTGCAGGAAACATTTGTTCAAACAATGTAATAGAAAGCTCTCTATGTTAAGCTCTCACCAACCATGTGCTTCAACCCTAGGAATAACGAATGATTCTGCAGTAAAGAATCTAGTAGAAATCAAATGATTTCTTTCAACCGGCATCTCAAGCCAGCCTCCTGACCACAGAAATAGCAGTAAATGGCAAGATAATAATGTAAGAGAGTTGATTGCTTCCCTGTTGTGAACCTAAAACTGTTCCAAATATTGTGCTAAGATAGTAAAAAGCTCCAAGTGACAGCAAACCTAAGCTGAGGCCATCTAGCATTAATGTAATTAATTTGATTGCCTTTTTCTAAAACCACAAATGAGCACATGCATTAGAATTCAGTCCATGGTTGTAGAGCACAATCATGCAAATAATGTAAAAGTGTAACGAATTCCCCAAAAGCTGAAAAATCAGTGTTGAGAGTTCACCCATTTCTATTGACTAGTGATGACTAATGCGCTGCAGTTAAGAACCTAGCAGGCAGAAATAGAAAGCTAAAAAATATATGGTAAAGACTCTGGTCGAAGTCAAGTTATTTCTTTCAAACAGCATCTCAAGCCAGCCTCCTGACTACAGAATTAGCAGTAAACGGCAAGATAAATAACGTAAGAGAGTTGATTGCTTCCCAGTTGTGAACCTAAACTGTTCCGAAAATTGTGGTGAAGTAGTAAAAAGCTCTAAGTGACAGCATACCGAATGCTGAGGACATCTAGACATTGTAACCAAATTGATTGCCTTTCTTTTTTCACAAACCACAAATGAGCGCATGCATTAAAAGTTTAAAACTCAGTCCATGACTGCAGGACACAGACATGCAAACAATGTAAAAGTTTCCATAAATGTGAATATTCGCATGGAACGGCGTTGCAGGATATAATGAGATCCCCAAGAGATTAAAAATGGGTGTTGAGACTTCACCCATTTCTTTTTTTTTTTGAGTAAAACCAGAGCTTTCATTCATTCATAACCAGGAGTACAATCAACGGCTGCCAGAGTGGTCAGCCAATCTGGAACATAATCAAGCCAAAATGAAAATCGCTCGGTAGCAGATACAGTAGCTGCACACACATGAGCCACCGTATTTGCTTCCCTCTACACCCATCTAACTACAAAATCGCTAAAACTCCTGCCAAGCTCTAAGACATCGAAACAAAGTCCACCAACTGAAGATCGCTGCGACGACGGGTCTTTCATCATGTTTGCCAAACCCTGATTGTCGACCTCCAGGATTACTTTTGCCACGCCAATCTCCTGTGCGAGCTCAAGACCCTCCTTTGCCGCAATCGCTTCCGCAGTCAGCGCATCCGGCACATTGTCCAACCATCTAGCTGCTGCCGCGGTCACCAGTCCCGTATCATCCCGGATGACAGCCCCTACCGAGCATGTGCCAGTTGATTGATCAAAGTCCGCATCAGTATTGAGCTTTGTCCACCCCAATTCCGGCATCTCCCAACGAGCTTTTCTCCGCACCCTCTCCTTTGGTGGTGAGACCTTGAGTGACGCCAAGTCCTCTAGCAGCTTTGACACATATCTTGCTGCGGCCCCTGGCTCCCAAACCTTTCTGCCATGTTTGCGAGCATTCCTCGCCGTCCACAGAACCCATCCTCCACATATCACTGTCGCCGCTGTCCTAGAAGGGCACGCCTCATGCTTCAGGATATCTGTTTCCCAAGACCAAGGTGGCAGATTAGGAAGAGATACCCCCAACAGCCTTTTTACCTCACCCCAGAAACGCTTTGCGAGTGGGCATCGGAAAAGAACATGGTACAGGTTTTCATCCGGGTCTCCACACCAAAACACCCTGACCTTTGGAGGGACAGGCACCTTCCATAGCGATCGCCAGACTGTAGGGTTTCCAGAGCTCATGGCTTCACCCGTTGTAGCCATCGCCGACGCTGTTTGATCGTTTTTTAGCAGCCGGTACGCTGATTTCACCGAATAGAAACCATTCTTCTCCAGAGCCCATGCCAGAACATCATGATCCAAGCGCATGCTTGGTTTTATCTTAAGCACTTCATCTGCCTCAATTGCCATGAACGTTCGCCGCACCTTCTGCTCATCCCATGAACGAGTCCCTGGAATGTAAAGATCGCGGACCCATTCTGCTATGGCCGTTTCCAACCTCACCAAGGGTTTAAGAGCACCCACACCTGGGATCCAGTTCTCTGACCACACCCGAACATCACCCGGTCCGATGCGCTTGATCAGACCCCGAGTTAGCACTTCACGGCCATGAAGTATGGCCCTCCACATTGCCGAACTTCGCTTCTTTTTGGTTGCTGACAGGAAATCGCCATTTGGATAATATTTCCCTCTCAACACCCGTGCACACAGCGAGTCTGGTCTCATCAACAATCTCCATCCTTGTTTGCCGAGCATAGCCTTATTGAAAAGGGTAAAGTCCCTGAAAACCATCCCCCCATCATGCTTTGATCTTGTCAATTTTTCCCATCGAAGCCAGTGCATCTTGTGGTTGTCAATGGAGCTCCCCCACCAATAGTTGGACACCGCCGTAGTGAGCTTACGACAGACCGCCGGTGAGAACTTGAAACATGACATAGGGTACGTCGGCACCGATTGCACATTGGCCTTAATCAAAACTTCCCGAGCAGCACAGCTCAAGTTCTTCTCTGCAAAGCCCCCCACCATGCCTCTCACTCTTGCAGGCACGTAGTTGAAGGCGTCTGCCGCGCCCCTCTCAGCTGCCGTGGGCAATCCCAGATATCGTTCTCCTAGCGCCTCCGTATCAATTTGCAGCCCGGAGAGCACTGCATTCTTGCATTCTTGGTCACAATTAGCACTGAAAAACACCGCTGATTTGCCCTTATTAACCAACTGGCCGGAGCCCTTGTTATAATCCTCCAGTATATCCGCAACACGATCTGCCACCCTCTTTGATGCTTGAGTGAATATGAGGCAATCATCAGCGAATAGGAGATGGGAAATCCATGGTGAGTGCATACTCACCCGGACCCCCCCGTGAAACATAAAGCGGGCCAATGTTCTTCAACATACATGAGAGCCCCTCCGCACATATCAAGAAAAGGTATGGCGAGATTGGATCCCCCTGTCTGATTCCACGCGTTGGCACAAAACTATCTAAGAATACTCCATTGACTCGAATAGAAAAGGACACTGAGGAGACACATTTCATCACCAACGAGCACCATCTTTCAGGGAAGCCCAAGGCTCTCATAATGGATTCCAAGTACACCCATTCCACCCGGTCATAAGCCTTAGCCATATCTAGCTTTATAGCACAGTCACCATTTTTGCCTTTTTTTCTTTCTTAGATAGTGTATGCATTCATAGGCTATCAAAACATTGTCGGTAATGAGGCGACCTGGAACGAACGCACTTTGCTCATCCGATATCACCTTATCCAGGATCAAACGCAGACGGTTGGCCATAGTCTTAGAGCAAATCTTGTATAACACATTGCATAGAGAAATAGGCCGATACTGCGAGAGATCTTGAGGATTACACACCTTTGGAATTAGAACGAGCAGGGTCTGGTTCACCTCTTGTGGCATTGCGCCCCCATTCAGAAAACCCAACACCGCAGGAAGGACAGATGACTTGATTAGCTGCCAGTGAGTTTGAAAAAACCCTGCATTGAAACCGTCCACCCCCGGTGCTTTACTCGGCGCCATCTGGAAAAGCGCCTTATCCACTTCCTGTTCAGAGAAAGGCTTCGCCAGAATATCAGACATATCAGGCGACACCTTTCTCGGAACGTGTCGGCATACCAACTCCGGCTGCAGGTCCGCCTGCGCTGAGAACAAGTTTTGGTAGAAATCGCAGGCCAGCCTCTCCAAATCTTCTTGCTCAGTGAAGAGTTGGCCCCTGTCATTTTTTAGGATTTTGATCCTATTAGCTCTACTCCTCGCCTTGGCCTTGGACTGAAAAAATTCGGTGTTACGATCGCCTTCTCTTAGCCAAGCGATCCTCGACCGTTGATGTTCCATCATCTCTTCTCTGGCAAGAACGGTGGACAGACGTGCCATGAGTTCGCGTTCCTTGGTCGTAGGTCCCCGGTACAGTGTACTCCCACGTTCAACTTCAAGTTCTGCCCTAATCTCTTTTACTTGCTTCTTGACAGAACCGAACACCTCCCGGTCCCAAGTTTTTAGAGAGGACTGTAAAGAGCCAAGGGCATTCGCCACCGACATCAGGTCTCCCCCACCAAGTCCCGGGTCCCATGATCGAGTCACGAACTTCATATACTCCCCATGGTCCTGCCACATATTCTCATAGCGGAAAGGTTTAGTACGCCTGCAACCTCGCCGACCAGCAGCACGGTCCCGCTCCCTCACTTCCACAGCGAGTGCAGCGTGATCAGATTCCGCTAGCGGGACATGGAACACCTCCGATTCACCCAGGCATTCCATAAACTTGTAGTCCCCAAGGGCACGGTCAAGACGGGCCTTCACATTGCGATCCCCATCTTGCCGATTATCCCAGGTGTAGGTCAAGCCATGAAAACCGAGATCAGACAGCTTGCAGTCCTCCACAGCCTCCTGAAATCCGGCCATCTGCCACTGCTCCCTTTCATTGGCACCGATATGTTCCTCCACTAAAAGCACTTCATTGAAATCTCCTAGGCACAGCCACGGGAGGTCTGATTGTGCCCTTAAGAAACGCATCAAGTACCAGCTTTCCTTCCTCCGCTCTCTTCTCGGTTCGCCATAGAACCCCGTCAGCCGCCACTGTGTAATCCGAAGGCGGTCACAGGACAGGACGACGTCAATGTGCGATCGAGACTTGCTGATCTCCGCGACCAAAATATCATGCCTCCACAAGAGCTTTAGCCCCCCACTGAGACCCTCCGATTTGACAACGATGGCATTTGCAAAACCAAGGTCGCGCTTCAAACCGAGGGCACGATCCTCACCCATTCTCGTCTCCATCAAAAACACCACCGCAGGTCTCCTCTCCTCCACTAGATGGCGGAGTTCCTGAACCGTCTCGGGCTTCCCGCAACCTCGACAATTCACGCTGGGGAGATTCATTGTGCCAACTCCTGATATCGCGACGCGATTAGATCGAGGGCAAAACTAAAGTGACACTGCGTGTAGGCAACACGCAGCCACAATGAGATCCCAACCGGTGTCCTAAGCGGCAAAACCACCGAACAGGATGGGATAGAAGCCAAATCGTGTACGTCTTCTTTTCTCCAG
>DXKC01005010.1:0-12422 GCA_031170775.1 Cymbopogon citratus
AGCAGCTAAATGGAGAGGGGTAGACCCTTTCCCAATAGGTTTATTTGGATTAGCATCATGATCAAGAAGATACTGTACTGTATCCACAGCGCCACCACAAATTGCATAGGATAGAGGTGCATCCCCTACAGCAAACATTAAAAAATTAGTAGCACACTAAATAAGACTCATACAAAAAAAAACTATGATTCCAAAATAGAAATCCATACAAGAAAAAAAAATATTGTAAGGTTTCCAAAGCAATCCATAAAAGTTCCCACAAGCATTAGCAAATTCAAAGTTACAAGAGGATGCCATTCAGGTTGCCTGACACATCTTGGCACAGGGCACTGATACTTTCCATTTTAATGAGCCTCAGATGAACAGAATAAACAGGCAATACAAACTTAAACGAGACTTAAGAAATTAATTCTAAGGGGGCCTATGTGCACATGATCAAACATTTTTTGAACTGTCATGACCAAACAATTGTCATAAGATTCAAAGTTGATATGTGCATGTCTTTTAGTACCACAATATGAGATGCTTCATGAAGAATATATGATTTGTTTTGAAATGGGAGAATATATGATTCAACTTCAATATGTGCATGTTTGTGTGACGTACAAGTATCATAATGTGAAATGCTCTACTAAAATTACAAATCAATCACATATCGGCTGATTGTTTAAAACCCTGATACTCTTACACAGATTAAGCACAACGCCAAAACATAATGGATGGGTTTGTTGGTGACGAAACGAAATCCATATTCCTGACAAACTAAAGGCAAGACAACTATTTATAGGGTTACATGTACATTAATAAACAGAAGGTAAAAAACATTTTCAACAGAAAGCAACTGATGCAAGGAGAATTAACATGTATGCAACATTTTGAGGGGTAAAAGTGGATGTAAGTTGCTCACATCAACACTATTTACTGATGCAATTCTATCCCAACAATATATGATGCATCTGGAATGAATGGACTTCATAAATTTAATTCAAAACATGTTAATTGACATATACTTCAAAGACAGTGCAATGCCAAGTTCAAGACTTCAATTTCAAAAGAATATAAGCTAAATCCAGGGTAAACATCCACTTTGTTTCTGGTGTAAATTGGTTAAAGTTCCTTTCCCAACTTGAATGGAAATGAGAAGGCACAAGAGAATACCTAAACTTATATAATTTAAAAGGGGGGCAAAAAATCGAGTTCACATGAAGTTACAGGCACCATGGTTAACCTGCAAAGTACAAATCATTTCCTACAACAGTTGCCGAGTGAGGCAAAACTAGAAGCATGGAAACCAGATTGATATAATTGTTTGACATGGACACAAATCATCTAAACCAGGAGAAATTCAATCCAATCAGATAGCCATTCTGAAACTCATGCATGCAGGAAAGTGTACAGTCCCATTCCTTGGCATCAAGGAAGCAGATATCCAATTCATTGCATCGCATTATCATACATTTATATGTGATGAATGAAATCAATTACTAGTGAAAATGTGGTGCTTTTGTAAAATCATCACCGTGAACTTCACATTGCAAGCGACAGTGCCACCAACCTCTGGTATAGAGACGTGACCATTTGAGGATTTTGCTCCTGTCCTGTGCGAGGAGAGGCAGGAAGACTAAACAGGAAAAAGAAAACCACCTTCATCGTCGGACGCGTTGACGTCCATAAGTAGCTCCTCAACCATGTACACGCACACAGCCATCCTCCCGCGTGCCGCGGCGACGTGAAGCGCCTTCTTCACGGCCTCAACTGCCTCTCTGATGCGGCACTTACCGGCGTCCAGCGCAATTGCGGTCTCTGCGGACGACACGAACGAGCAAACCAAAATCCGAAACCCCACGAAATCAGCGTCCGACTCAAACTCAACAACGGGGAAATTGCAGGGGCGGAGCACGCCGGCGTGCACGTACTCTTGAAGAGCTGGAGGTCGCCATCGGCCGCCGCCTGGAGGAGCCGCCGCTGCCGCTCGCCGGAACCTGAATGTGGTGGAGGGACGTACGGATTAGTTAATGGGGTAGACCGCGGTCAAGCGGGTGCTGGGGGCTAGGGTTTGAGAGTAGTTTACCGGAGGTTTGGGGCGGTGCCATCGCTGCGGTGGTCGTCGGCGGTCGGTAGGGTTTTGGAGTAGTACGAAAAGAAACGGGCGACGATTTTTTTTTTAACTTAGGCCTTGTTTACATTTCGAAACTTAGCACTTTCGTTTGTATTTGACGATTATTATCCAATTATAGATTAACTAGACTCAAAAAATTCGTCTTATGATTTGCAATTAGTTAGATTTGATGTGATGGAGAGAGAGTCAAATTTCTAGTCTTTTTAGGCTATCTAAACAAGGCCTTATATAAACGGACGGGCGACCATGGGAATTGGAGCAGACGAGAAGCAGAAATAATAAGGAAAGTTCTTTGGATACTCCATCTACGGAGTATGTGTTTCTATTTCTATTTTCTATATTTCTAAATATTTTTTGACTTTCTATATTATTTTTATATGTAGGGTAATTGGATCAGTGCCATTATAGATTTTGGCTTCTGAGATATACCATTATCCATCCATTTCAAACCATACCATTACAATTTGGAGTAAACAACTACTAAAATATCATATTCAGGGATAGATGTTTTGGATCTATAGAGAGTATAGATTGTCCACCTTCAATCCGTTGTCACTATTAATCGCCATTTACAAAGGCAGCCCTAAACTTGTAATGTCGGTATTTGAAAATGGATTAAGAGACTAGCACCTTATATATATTTGTTTCCAAAAATCGATTAATGGATGCAGACACAAAACCTGTATTTCTATTTTTTGGTAATGAAATTGATAAAAAAATTGACGTGTTTTTTATTAGAACATCTTCATGAGTTCCCAGTAATTTCTTCCCAAAACTATAGGGTTTTACAAGTCGCCAAAAGTTATTAGAATAACTCAAAACAATTTCTAGTAACTCACTTATAAAATATAAAAAAATAGATCCTAAATCCTACACTATTTGTAAATTATCCTAACCACATTTATATTTTATATTCTTTATCTGTTATACATTTACATCAGGAATCTTTTTATACTCTTTATTCTTTTTGCATGCCCTTCTCCACCTTTAAATTGGCCCATGGATTCACGTGTGGTAGACTTGTGGTATCCGTGCGATTCGATTGATTTTCCATCACTGTCACGGTCTCACCTAGCGAACAACACGTTAGCGATGGAGAGACCCTAGTGCTGTGCTACTGTAGGCCCTGAGTGGCGACCGTACCTGAGTGGAACCCGTATCCCTCCTCCTCTCTTCTTGATCTTCCCTAATCTCCTAAATCTCCCACTCGTTTCTATTCTCGATCGATTGCTGGTGAGCTGATCCACCGTTCCATCCAGTCAGTTCCTCCTTCGTGGTCAGGGAGCTTTGCCATCTACCGGGAGGTGTGCAGTTTATTTTTTCCCCTTTCTTCAATCCCTAAATCTTCCATTCAATTTGCCCCAATCCCACCTCAATCCATCCAATTCCCGTTGTTCTGAGTGAATCAACCATAGATAGCCACCGGATCCATCCGATTTGGGCTTCATTTCTCGATTCTGCTGGTGGCGGCTGACGGATACTTTCTGTTCCTTCTAGTTTGCTATCTCCATCGTTCTCCTCTGCCAGCGCCGATCCTCGCAGCTGCGACGTCCGCCGCATCCTCTGACTCGGATCAACCCGTGCTAGTCCCGTCGCTCGCGTGCTCGCTCAGGTCCGCTTAGCTGTGCAGCGCCACCGCACTGCGCTTCGCGCCGCCACCTCTGCCTGTCTCGCATCCTGGCTTCCTGCAGTAGCCGCAGCGGCGGCCAACCTGTGGAGCGGGCAACCTGGTGCCGCCTTAAGCGTGGCCTTGGGCAGGCCGCTGTCCAGCTGCCCATGTTCAACGCAGCTCTGGCTCCGCCAGCCATCGATCCGGAGCCCCCTGACCGCTCACCTCCGTCCAGGACTCCGACTCCATCATGGAATCCGCCTCCACGCATCGGTGCAGTGAGAGTTGTGCATCCTGCTGCTAGCGAAGCTGCTCCTCACCATCACCAACACGCTCGTGCTTCAGCAGGCTCAGGCGTCGGTCACAACGGTGCTGCAGGCGCCATGTCGTTCTTGGCGTCAAACTGCCAGGGATCGGGCGGCTCCTTATGCCGTTCCACGATGACACACCTGCAACATCAACAGTCTCCTGCATCTAGCTCTGCAGCCGGTCGACAAGGTAATACCGGCACCATGACACACCTTGCCTGGAACTGCCGAGGCTCCGGTGGGAGCCTCCGCAGTTCTACCATGACGCATCTCTCCCGCCTCTTACTTTCTACTAAAGCCTAGGTATGTTTTACTTCAGAAATGAGAAATTCCTCTATAACTAGAATTGCCATTAAAAATCATTTCAACCTGAGTGATGCTTTTGTTGTTCCATCCCAAGACCAATCTGGTGGCCTTTGGCTGATATGGACTGATGATGTTGATGTCACTATCTTTGATCATAATCATCACTACATCTTTGCTTTATGTGTAAATAATTCTAGCCAGCAGCAGTATGGTTTAATTTGCATCTACGGGGACCCCCATCATCATGCCACTAATGTTATCTGGACCAAGTGTTGAACTTTGTCACCCTTAATATTAATCTTCCTATGTTCTGCATGGGTGACCTAAATGAACTTATGCATGCGAATGAAAAACTAGGTCCTACGTGTGCTGATGTTATTCGTATTCATAATTTCTGTGCATATGTTAAGCAATGTGGTTTTATTGACCTGGGATACAGCGGTCCTGCATACACTTGGACTAATAAAAGATTTTCTTCTGTGCCAACTTATGAAAGACTTGATCGTTGTTTAGGCAATGCAGAGTGGTGCTTGGCGTTTCCTGCTACTACCATCTACCATCTCCCTATGATGTACAGCGACCACGCTCCTATCCTCGCGACCCTTAACTCCCAACGACCTCGTATTAACAAACCTTTCCGTTTTGAAAACTGGTGGTTAATGGAACAAGATTATCATGATATTGCTAAACAAAGCTGGCAACGTTCTTCCTTTCGTGATTTCTCTCAAAAAACTAAATTCCTTGCTGCAGATCTTAGGAAGTGGAGAAAAAAGAAGCCTAAGAACAATGATCTCCTTGCTCAGATCGAAAGTCAGATGCTTGATCAACAAAAGTTGCACCCTTCCCAACAAAACCACATTCTGCAACAGCAGCTTCAGGCCAAGCACCAAGATTTACAGGCCAAAGAAGAGACTTATCACATCCAATGTGCAAAGAAGAAATGGGCTGTTGCAGGTGACAGGAACACATCCTTCTTCCACCATGCCATCATCAAAAGAAATAGAAAAATAGAATTCCCCACCTCATCAATCCGGATGGATCCCACTCCACCACTCCCCAACAACTTACTGATACCCTTGTTAATTATTTCACTGATATCTTCTCCTCCCAAAATAACAGCCTTTAGCCCACTAATCAAAATCCTAGTAACCACCCTCCTCCCTCTATGCATTTTGAGCCCACTGATCCCACCAGTAACATTGATGCCTCCGATCAAAGCTTTCAAGGTGATGACCAAGACCACGATAATGCTATGTTCAGGCACACCTACTCCACTCCTTCAATAGATGAAATCCATGATATTATCAAACATATGAGAAGCACTGCTGCTCCGGGTCTTGATGGTCTTAATGCGGCTTTCTACAAATCGGCCTGGCAATGGGCTAAGAATGATATCTACACTGTGGTAAAGGACTTTTATACTTATGCTCACATGCCTACTGATATTAATCAAACTTTCATTTTCCTTATTCCTAAGAAGAATAATCCTACTGCTCCACAGGATTACAGGCCTATTAGTTTATGCAATGTAATCTATAAAATCATTACCAAGTCTTTGGCTAATAGAATTAAAAATCACCTACCTAATTATGTTAGCCAAGCTCAATCAGCGTTCATTGCTCATAGGCACATTTCCTCTAATATTATCATCACGCAGGAAATCATCCATACCTTTCATCTGAAAGGTTGGAAAGATCATGCCTTTCTTCTTAAAATTGACCTTGCCAAGGCATTTGACAGATTAGAATGGAGGTTTATCTCTGATGCCCTTCATAGATTGGGTCTGAATGATAGGTTTATTAATCTCATCTATGCACGTATTTTGTCTCCTACATTTGATGTTCTTGTCAATGATGAACCTTCTGACCACTTTAACTCTCAAAGGGGCTTGAGGCAGGGTTGCCCCCTATCTCCCTATCTTTTTGTAACTGCAATTAATGAACTTTCAATCAGGTTGCAGGAAGCTCTACAAAACAGTCACCTTTCTGGCATCACCCTAGGGGTTGGTGCTCCCAAAATCCATTCACTATTATTTGCAGATGATCTAATTCTATGTGGCAAGGCAACCTTGGAGGAAACACAGGCTCTCAAGACTATCCTGCTAGAGTTCTGCCAACAATTAGGTCAAACACCCAATCTCCAGAAATCTGTAATTTACTTCAGCAAAAATGTTCCTGGCAACATCAGACACCAAATTAAAGGTGTTTTTCTAGTACCTGATTTGCAGCCTAATACTATGCACCTTGGCCATCCTATGATTTTTAGTCATAGGGACAAGAACCGGGCTTACAACTTTATTTATCACAAATTTTTTGCTAACTTTGGTACTCTAAAGGCTAATAAACTTAACCATGCAGGGAGATTGGAATACATTAAGTCGGTTCTTGCTTCTATTCCTATTTATTACATGTCTACAGTACTATTTTCTAGAACGTTTATAGAAAAAATTAACACCATTATCCGGAGGTTTTGGTGGGCTGGAGTATAGGAGGATCATGAAACCAACCCCATTGCTTATCGCTCTTGGGATAATATTTGCAAATCCAAGGAGCAAGGTGGCCTTGGCATCAGGGATATGGAGATGGTTAACAAAAGCCTCATTATTCACTCTGCTTGGAAAATTGCCAACAACAATAATCCCTTCCTCACTGCCATTCTTAAAGCCAAATACTACCCCTCTCATTCTTTTTGGAATGCCCCTAATAGAGGATCTAGATCCATCTTTTGGTCCTCTGTCATGCAGGTAAGACACCACCTCAACTCCAACTCTGTCTATCAAATCCATGCTGGGAACTCCTCTATTTGGTTCTCTCCATGGGCTCCTATTTGGGATCACATCTATGATCATCTCATCACACCTACCCTCAGTACTCCTCTTCCAGCCATTGTTTCTTATCTCTGGGAGCCTGGCACTCAGAATTGGAACCATCAACTGTTGTCTTCTACTTTCAGTACTCAAGCTGTTAACGCCATTGAAGCCACCCTACTTGTTAATGATGCCTGTGAGGACATCCTTAGGTGGACTCCTGCTAAGAATGGTATTTGTACCACTAAACCGGTTTATTCTTACTTGGCAAATCAATAGGTCCATCATCTCCCTGATCAAGGATCCAGAAGCATAACTGCAGATACCAACAACATCTTACAAAAGATATGGAAAAGTAAGTCTATCCCTCCTCTGCTTAAAACTTTTGCCTGGAGGCTTATAAGAAGGGTTGTTGCCACTGGAGAAAGAGCTGGTCGTTATTCTGTTCACATTAACCAGCATTGCTCCTATTGTGGAGCTATTGAAAATGATCAGCATTTGTTTTTCACTTGTAATTTGTCTTCGGAGGTTTGGTCCACTAGCAACCCTCCTATATATACTAACAATATTCCTCATGAGTTTGATGGCATTCAAGCTACTCTACCTCTTCTTTTTACCACTAACCCTACTGAGGAAACCTTAATCAAAACCCTATTTGTCCTCTGGTATATTTGGATAGCTCGAAATGACAACAGGTTTCAAAGCAAGACCTGACCCCTGTCCAGATTCATTATGCAGCAGCAGCGCATATGAACACTCATCTGCAAGCTTTGGGAGAACAGGAAGGCCAACCTTTGGTGCAATCTGGACAGCAGGCTGTCCGTGACCATAATCACTCTTCCAATGCAGGTGTTGATCCGGAGCTCCAACCTGATGTTCAGCAAGCTGAAAGCAACAGGCCACTACACCCTCCTACTCCCAGCAGGGTCCAAATGGACCTAAATATGTACACTCAAGGTATAAACCTTTCACTTGCAGAGATGGGACAAAGGCAAGACCAGGAGGCCCAGGCATCGTCTGTCATTCTTGACAGATTCCTAGTCCCAACTCCGACTGCTCTACAACGAATTCGCTGCTACATCGAAGCCTCCACACAGCCCGATCAACAGCAGCCTGTCATTCGTGAGGCTGGGATTGGCATCTTCCTAGTCAATACTCTGATCCAACCTTCTCACAGCATATTCATCAAAGCAGCAATGAAGGAGGCCTCATCGGTTCTAATGGCGGAGGCTGCAGCGCTTGCTCTCGCAGTCAAGATCATCAAGGCATTGAATCTTCAACAGGTCACAGTCCTTTCAGACAACCAGCAATTGGTGAACTTTATGAATGGTTCCATTCTCCATCGTCCTCCAGACTGGAGAATTAAACCTTACACTCACATTGCCAACACCGAGCTTCAGACAACTGCAGTTCAGGTCAGAAGAATTAGGCACCACCATAATCAGATGGCTGATATCTTAGCTAGACAGGCGCGTAGAGATTGTTAGAACAACCACCATGGTAGCAATATAATTTGTGCTTTTCAGGCACATGAGAATGAGTGTCCTCTTTTAATGGCACTCCAATCTGTAACCATTAACTCTGTAATGGTTCTAACAGCTTCTTGCTGTTAATTGATCAATAGAGTTTCATTGTCAAAAAAAAGCATGGAAAGATTCGGATGTGGGGTTGAAAACTTTTGGGATGATGAGTTATTTCATTCCTGCCAAAATCCTAGGACAGAAGTCTTTATAGTAATTAAGCAGAAGCTCATTTTAGAGAAGTGAGGATTGAAGTTCTAAATAAAGAAATTGGCTTTTGATAGGCTTTCTCGGTTCACTAAGTGAATCGAATCAGTGTGTGGTAAAAAAATCGAATCATTGTGCAATGTTATGTGTCTAAATCTCAATTTACACTGGTACAGTGACCTTTATTTTCGGTTCCAAATCCCCTTTACTCCCGTTGTGTAACCGGGAGTAAACTTTCGAGAATAAAAGGTTGGGAACCGGGAATAAAGGTGGACCTTCATTCCCGGTTGGTAATACCAACCGGAAATAAAGGGTGCGCCAGGCCCACTGCCCTGGCGCACCCTTTACCAACCGGAATAAAGGTCGCGCCCTTTTATTCAGTTTTAAATTCATTTTTTAATTTTATATTCATTTTTAATATGACTTCTAATACACGTTTTGCTCCACAAATAATAGATTGTATAATGTTTCATTTCGAGCAATGTGATACCCTTATAAACATCAAAGGTCGTTGAAGTGGCTAATTCCTCTAAATAGGAGGCGTTGAGAACAAAGAAATTCTTGGACTAGCATTGATATAATTCATTGGTGTTAAGAAAAACCTCTTGGGGGAAGGTTGGCTAGAGATTTCTTGGAAAAATACCAGCCCCTTCGGTCCATAATGAGATGGGACTAATTCTATTTTTATTCTATAGATTTTTCGCTTAGTACTATGTATAGAAGAGAGAAGTATAGAAGAGAGAAGTCGTATGAGAGTATAGAAGGGAGAAGCCGTATGAGATGAAAACCTCATGTACGGTTTTGGAACGGTGATATTTTGAATAGAATGAACGACCGTAACGGATGTTGGCCAAAACAACTAAAGGTTTATACCAAGGCACCACATGTATATATAAAATGCATTGGAATATCCAACATGTATATATAAACTTTAAAATTTTCATTATAAAAAAGTGTAGTTATCATGACTCTCCTTGTCCTGGAATCTATTTTTCTTGGGGATTAAAGTAGAACTCGCCATTGGGATCCAAGACTTGCTCATTAAGGAATCCGGCTAGGGTCTCTAGCATTGCTTTGAGATGGTGCGTTTCCAAGGTTTTTTCCTGCAA
The DNA here is from genome assembly GCA_031170775.1 of Cymbopogon citratus. Lineage (NCBI taxonomy): Eukaryota > Viridiplantae > Streptophyta > Magnoliopsida > Poales > Poaceae > Cymbopogon > Cymbopogon citratus. The sequence goes on from DXKC01005010.1 coordinate 9,985, forward strand.
ACTACTAGTCTACAATTTGTGGTAAAGAAAAAGTATTAGTATATATAAAGAAAAATGATAAAATAGGAAAATAATATTGGTATATATATACACATACCTTTTCTCTCTCTTCTCTCTCTAGAAGACTTCTTCTTGAGCTCAACCTAATGAACTCGCAAACATAGTATCCACATAGATTCATTCCGAATGGTTACCGATCGTACCACCTTACGAGAAAAGATTTGTATCAAAACCATTGATATGAACAAACATGGATAAATGAAAATAATATTTAAATATTTGAATATAGGGAATGATTACCTTATATGGTACTAGAGAGAATGATGCTTCACGATCTTTCATTCCGTGTTTCTGAATGACTTCTTCCCAAACACTACCCAATAAAATAAATAATATTTAGAGCGTTAATTTGCTATGCATAGAGAATAATATAGTTGTGCCAGAGACACTACAATTACCTCTGAATAATATCTATCATATCTTGGTACTCTTTTATGTCTTTTCTAATTGAGTCAAAGATGCCAATCTGAGCATCCTTTAGATTGATGCCGAACAATATCTAGTGATCGCTGCATGTGTACACATAACGGTCATTAAATAACTTTTGGTATAGTAAACATAAATATATTATATATATATATATGATGGAAAATTAAAGAGCATCCAAAGTTGAAGGGTCTGTGATACAGTAGGCGACAATGGAACGGAGGTCTGGGAAACCGCTGCCTTTTGATGGCTCGAATTACGCTTATTGAAAAATTCGCATGTCCGCCTACCTTCAAGGTGTTGATTCGCTTGTTTGGGAAATTTGTGAGGACACCAACTACGAGGTTCTTTATTCGCTTGTTTGGGAAATTTGCGAGGACGCCAACTATGAGGTTCTTGATGCTTGTGTGGGTTAGGAACAAAAGGACCAACACAAAGCAAACAGCAAGGCCCGTAGCATCTTGTTTGATAGTCTTGGTAAAGTTGAATTTGTTCGTGTTTCTGACTATCGTACGACTCATGAGATCTGGTCTAGGATTTAGATCTACCATGTGGGAACTCCTCAAATCAAGACCAGACTCTATGAGATGTACAAGCGTGAGACTTCTCTCAGTTGGAGGGTGAGTCGATTGATTCTCTTTTTACTCGTCTTTAAATAATCATGAATAAAATGAAGGCGAACAACACTCAGATGCCTTATGACGATCATGATAGAGCACTCAAACTCTTATATGCTCTGGATCAGAAGGTATGGGATGTGAAAGTGTGAGCGATCTAAGAATCGCCCAACTACTACACCCTTACCATGGACGAGTTGCTTAGCAAGCTCAAGTCCACCGAGATCGACATCCAGACGCAGGCCAAGATCAAGAATCCGTCTGCTCCAACTCCTTCAATGGCTCTGGTGTTCGGTAAGGGAAGTTTTAGTTTTTCTGATACTTCATAGCTGTTTTCCTTATCTTCTTTGTTGACTATCACAGAGGTGCAGCTGGAGGGCATTGGAGATGATGAGCTGGCATTGGTGATCAGTCGGTTCTCGTGGTTTCACAACAACCGCCTGAATCACCGTCGTGGTGGCCAGAAGGAAGGCTGCTTTGGGTGCGGAGATCCCAACCACTTCGTCGCCAACTGCCCTAAGAAAGACAAGCCCTACGACAAGCATGATTACTCCAGGTGGAAGGACAAGCAGGAGTACCACTCCTCCAAGAACAAAAATAAGGAGGAGAGCTTTGACAAGAGGGCGTTCCAAAAGAAGGTGATCCGCAAGTTCAAAGAGGCATGCATCACCTCCATGAGCGACTATAGCGACTCCGACAACGACGACAACAAGTCAAGAACTGAGAACTACGTCAATAGAATCTGCTTCACCACCATTTCTAACCACGGAGGATACTGCACCATGGCACTTGGTGATCAGGAGACGTGCGACATCGACAAGTATGAAGAAGAGGTATCTCCCCCTGTAGACTCTCTCATTGCTGAAAATGATACTTTGCTTCAAGTACTGTATAACATGGATCCTAGTCTCAAGCAAGCTAAAAAGGAGAGAAAAGAATTTAAAGAAAAACTTAGCATTGCACTTGAACAACTTGAAGAAGCTAAAAAGAACCAAGTAGTTGTGTCAGATGAAATTGAATGTGATGCTTGTTCTGTTCACATGACTAACTTGGCAAGCTGGCAATCTAAGCATGCTTCTTTACTTGAAAAATATGATGAAGCTACTGCTCAACCTATGGCTTTACTTGATTGCAAATCTTGTTCTCTTTTGTGTACTAAGGTTGAGGAGAAAATTATTAGGATTGCTTTGCTTGAGAAATCTAACTCTGAGTCTAGTGCTGCTACTGCTAAGTGTGCTTGTTGTGAAGTTTTGAAAATGGAAATTGGAAACTATAGGCATGACAAGGTCAAGGTCAAAGAGGAAAACACATTCCTTCGATCTATGCTTAGCTGGG